>CABFOW010000907.1:74428-127947 GCA_902141385.1 Timema californicum
TCTTGATGAACGTAGGTCCTGATTGCTCGGTGACTACCACGCAAATGTCCTCACCTATACCTGACAACAAGTTTTTTTTACAAAGCCTTTGCTTTTAGAATATACTAATAACGGGGTGCATTCGTCTCTCATCTGTGCTCATTTGTTCTTCGAGAAGATGTTGCTTGGGTGCATGATAGAGAGAAACAAAAGGATGTTGCACTACGTAGATATTTACAATGGAATATAATATAAATTAAATACATTTATAATATCATTATTATGTTGGAATAGATCTGTTTATCTCTACTAATTGATAAAAAGGGACGTGTAAAATATAATCATTAAAAACTGTGATCTGACATTGTTTTGATTCCATCTTTCGAGATTTTAGGTGCTTGCGCTTTAGTTATTCTTTGTAATGATACTTTATATAGTTTTAGTTGTGTAGCATAGTTGTTGTATAAAATGTCTATCCAGCTTAAGTATGACATAGTGACTTTGATTAAATTAGTGAAGAACAAAGCGTGTTTGTGGGATAAGAACTATATAATCCTTTCAAAATTCTCTTTTTCTCCACTTTTGACGCCGTCTCCTTCGGTGATGAAGCAATCACGAACAATAAACCCCCTATTTCACACGGGAGTCATGTTGTTTACCCATAATACATCACAAAACTGCCCGCCTCTCATGCTCTTACAGTGATGTTGTCGGCAGCCCTTAAGATGTTGTACTTTAAATAAACAACTAGAATCCTCAAATAAAATATGTTCTAGTCTTCGTGTGATACAAAATAAAAGTTATTGTTTTTTATTAATACCGGAAAGAATCCCGTCTCAAGCCCATTAAAGTGACCATTTATACCCAAATTTATAGAATAGCCCCCTAAATAAGACTTAATATCCCGAACTTAAGTTGTTATATAAACTAATTTGAAATGTGTAAAAGTTTGATAAAAATGTTTTAATCAACCTGGTTGCTAAAAAAGATAACACGTAAAATCCGGCAGCTAAGCGTATCTTAATAGCGAGCGACGAGTATTTCCCATTCATTCATTCTGACTTTTATTTCTTACATTTTAGCTTTAAGTTAGGGGTGTAGGGCAATAGAGGAAAGGCCAGTGTTATTGAAGTTTTAAATCAAAACATTTAATTGATCAAATTCTTTCCTCATTTAAAAAATTCCTCATCCAATTTCGTTATGCTCATGACATATATTCAAGAACTGTTGAGGTCACCATCTGAAGAAAATTAAACTCTGCGTTTAAACTAGAGCAATATTTTATTTATTTTAGCCAAACAAATATTTGTCTATAGAAACTGGTTGAGCACTGGTCTTTTCTTGCATTTCCCACATTCCCACCGGCCACCTCAACTGTGTGTGCTCACTATTTTCACGTATTGTATCCTATTACTTTCATACGTTACATCTTACACACCTATTATTAGGTGGAAAGACAGGGTGTCAATGAAGAAGTACCAAGAAGAGTTGGTTAGAAGAGAACAGTTTATTGGGATGTGATTTTTCGGCGCAAAACAAACTGGATCAGACACATCCTTATGAAGAACCGTCTTCTGCACAGACGTCATAGAAGAAAGGTTGAGGGAAAGAGGAGTTAAAGAAGAAGGAGGCAGAGGTCAGGGCGCATAGGCGGTCTACGTTCACTGACAAAAGGAATGGACCTGTCATGAGACAGAACACATAGTAATAATAATAATAATAATAATAATAATCCCAAACAAGAATACAACAAGATATGAATATAAGGTGTATGGTAAACATGATCTTGTGTCAGTTATTTTTGAATGGCTGTCCAGGATGTTACCAAGTGTACAATTTTCACTTTATGTTACATCACTGGTCGGTATAAGTTTGTTACCATTAAGTACAATCTCAAACACTAATAGCCCCCCTCTCATATGCTAGTGGCATGTAAAATTAATCATTTATAAAACAAAACGTGAAGATATTAGGTACATTAAAACGCACTCCGGTGGCCACATGGTCTAAGGCACCTCTCTCCCAATAGACTATACTGCCGATGACAGGGAGATCGGAGTTCAAATCGTGGTCAGGTGTATTAAGGGTGGTTATATATATGGGCTATATGTGATACATTTCTTGTAATAATGATCTAGTTTCCTTAATAAAATTTAAACTTTACCAGCAAATGTAAGCATATTTAAAAAATATTATATTTCAAATTTCATAACAAATGTGTGTGGCTATAAATGTAGGTAAGATATCATAAACCTCAAATAAATTGTATTTCACACTCCAAATTATGGTATACGTACAGAGTTCTAAGGAATGGGCCCACACAAGAAAACCTGTTCAAATGGGACGACTCGGAATAAGACTATATATATATATATGTGTGTGTGTGTGTGTCTTATACGGCGCCACTCTTTACAAAAATGAAATATTAAAAAAACCCAGAGAATATGACAGTATTTATTTTTAACTCTTTATTACCGTTTCAATGTAGTGTCGCGTGTTTTACGAGTCGTCGTAAGTCACTGCAGGGGTTTATGGGAGATGACACGTGTCTTGCCCACGTGCGCACTCCCAACAAGTGGCCAAACATTGCTGCCCTATGCTAGTTTATAATTAATAATAATTGATAGCTGTGATAAAATTTTGATTGTGTATTGTTAGACTGTTGATAATTACCTTTGTATCTTGTGGGCAACCTAACCGTCTGGGTTTCTTGGGTACTAAACTCGAACTAAGCCGTAAATTGAAAACTAGACTACCCGCATCGGTGGGTACGCGGACTAAATGCCAGTCTCAATTAGTCTTGTTTACCGGTGATGGGGCGGTTGGGGTATTAACACGGGCTGAGACTAGTGACATAGTAATTCCTGAATTGGTACTAAATCTCTCTTTAGGAAAATTCAGGTGCATTTCCTTTAAACTGTACTTCAATCATCAGTGGATTGGCGGCTTAAATATGTGGATAGTTCAGACGGGTAATAAGAAGTGATGTAAAAAAAACCTTTTTGGACATAAACTTCGTCTACCCTGAAAGAGAACAAGCTTACCATGTTTGATTACTTCATGGTGAAACCTTTAAGTTAGGACTATAGTTCAATCAGTCAAGAGTGATACTTTCTAGGGCAAATCAAGTGAATGATATATTTTTTAAAGTGAATGTGTTACTAAAATAAAATAGGCTACTAATTAGCTAAATAGTTAACTGACAATACAATATTTTTTGAAGAAAATGATGTATTATTGCTCCCAGTTCCGGAGATAATATTGACCTTTTACAACTTCAGTAGAATAATCCGGTTGAGAAACTACCCAGTCGGCATGAACAATAAAATTAGCATAATTTAGTTAGAAAACAACCCTTGTTCCTTCCTCCCTTTATAGAAGAGTGGGAGGGATGATGTATGTCTGCGTGATGTGGGACAAGTTCTAGTAAAAAGTGTTAATGGCCCTAATACACAATGCACTATAATATATTTTAATTTATTTATTTTATTTAAAGTTGAAAAATAACTCTGCTCACTGTCAATAAAAAATATTCTAACCTAATATATAGACATTTTTGGTTACTATTTATGTGTTTTTATGTACTATGTTTGTAAAAAAAATGTGAGTCTTGGGAGAATGAATGAACTTAAAGCAGTTCTTTTGATGCCGAGGGAGACGCTGGGTGAATTTGGGTGGACAGTATGAATAGGAATCTGACAAATATTGCAGTGTTGTCCATGAAACTATCTCAGATCTGGTGGATCACGTTTGTTTGTGTGTGTGAATGTGTGTGTGAATGTGAGTGTGTGTGAGTGAGTGAGTGTGTGTGTGTGTCTACCTCCCTCCAAGATATGTGAGAAAAAAAAACCATACCTCTGAGGTTCTCGTCAATGTAGTGCAAAAATAAATAAAGATAATAAAAGAAGCCAAGGTCCGAACGAAAGTAAATTTGTCTTCATTGAAATTTTTGGTCACCTGGGACGGTAGTAGAAAGGTTAGGTGCTGGGTCGTAGAAGAGAGAGAGATACTCTGGTGTCCGAATAGATGGGAGATGGTGAGAGAACGAGAGATAAACTCGGGGGAGAATTTTATAGGTGTGAAGAGGACGGGAGAACCGAAAGAACGCAGTAAAAATTACCCCCTCCCTTTACCATTTCGGATAATAAATAACCCGTGGACTTGGCCCAACGATTAATAATAAACCCTCTTACCCCCCTACCCCCTCCTACCTCTTCAGCCGTTACGATGTCCAGCCAAAACTGTGTGTCGCCCTCCCCAAGAGCCCGTGAGACATGGTTCATTAAATAACAGCCATGTCGTACTTGCTGCTACCTATGTTCTGTCACTATAGGTATCTACTGTGCAGTTCACACGAGATGTGTTGTAACTTAATGAATGTAGGTCTAAAGTAATTACTATACGGATTAAAACAACATATAGTTAAATTAAATAACAGCAATGTTGGACTTGCTGCTACCTATGTTCTGTCACTATAGGTATCTACTGTGCAGTTCACACGAGATGTGTTGTAACTTAATGAATGTAGGTCTAAAGTAATTACTATACGGATTAAAACAACATATAGTTAAATTAAATAACAGCAATGTTGGACTTGCTGCTACCTATGTTCTGTCACTATAGGTATCTACTGTGCAGTTCACACGAGATGTGTTGTAACTTAATGAATGTAGGTCTAAAGTAATTACTATACGGATTAAAACAACATATAGTTAAATTAAATAACAGCAATGTTGGACTTGCTGCTACCTATGTTCTGTCACTATAGGTATCTACTGTGCAGTTCACACGAGATGTGTTGTAACTTAATGAATGTAGGTCTAAAGTAATTACTATACGGATTAAAACAACATATAGTTAAATTAAATAACAGCAATGTTGGACTTGCTGCTACCTATGTTCTGTCACTATAGGTATCTACTGTGCAGTTCACACGAGATGTGTTGTAACTTAATGAATGTAGGTCTAAAGTAATTACTATACGGATTAAAACAACATATAGTTAAATTAAATAACAGCAATGTTGGACTTGCTGCTACCTTTGTTATGTCCCTATAAATATTCACTTTGTAGTTCATATAAAATGTATTGTCTCTTGCTGGACTTAGTCTACAAGTAATTATTATATTGATTAAAACAACATATTGTTAACTAAATAACAGCAATATTGAACCTGCTGCTACTTAAGTTCTGTAACTATAGGTATATACTGTGTAATTCGCAAGAGATGTGTTGTAACTTAATGGGTGTAGGTCTAAAGTAATTACTATACGGATTAAAACAACATATAGTTAAATTAAATGTTGGACTTGCTGTTACCTTTGTTATGTCCATATAAATATTCAATTTGTAGTTCATATAAAATGTATTGTCTCTTGCTGGACTTAGTCTACAAGTAATTATTATATTGATTAAAACAACATATTGTTAACTAAATAACAGCAATATCGAACCTGCTGCTACTTAAGTTCTGTAATTATAGGTATATACTGTGTAATTCACAAGAGATGTGTTTTATGTATTGGGTGGACCACACAATAAACCAAATAATAGTTAACTAAATAAATACTACACCATCATAATTTATGTTTATATTATAAAGCTTTAAGAACAGACTGTACAATTCACACCACAAAAGATTTAGTATTTAATTTATAATATCCTTCAAAAATATCTAAATTTATATATTAACGAGAATAACATATTAAATTATAGTATCTCGGCTAATATACTAGACCACGCTTAACATTAATTTCAAAGAGGTTTTCTTTGAACGTTCCTAAGAAGCAATTATTAATATGTACTGTATTTAATAACACCGGAGAAGGTGGGGCTCAAATCCCATTCTGGTGTCTTGTCAGTGTTTTTTTTTCTAAATGGTTTTAAATTTCTCTCCACGCAAATGAGGGTATATTTCCTATGATTTCAACCTTCTTTATACTTGAGTACACTGGCGTAGTTAATTCATATGCTTACAGCCCAAACAAGGAGTAAGACGCGGTAACAAAAAAAAACACAATAATAACCACCCTCATCCCACATATAGATATTAAAATATATACATATTATAGTGTTACACCTCAAAATTAAAATTATCCATTTCATTAATATGTCAAATTTGTGCTCATTCGCTGGCTCATTTCATGGGCTGAGCAGAACCCAAAACCTAGTCTGGTTCATGAATTGGGTAGCGCTTGTACTGCTCAATTCATAGACTGGCTATTTCATGAACTGAGCAGCTCCAATCGTTACCCAATTCATCAACTGAATGCGTTTTTGCCCATTCCATGAAATGGATAAGCGAAGAACAGATTTGGTCTTTAAGTTAATTTAACCCTAAATATTTTTGGATTAGAAGGTTAGGTTAAACTAGGTTGAGCCAGTTCAAAATAATATCATACTCATAATTTCAGTTAAGCTTGAAGTATATAGTACAATAAGTTCCAGTTTATGAAATGTACAAGCTGCAAGAGTTAATGAAATTTTTGCCCAGTTAGTAAAATGGTCAATAAAAGAGGTTGGTTCAGGAACATGGACAGAGATTTTCCCAATTGATGAAATAGGTAGTTTCACTATCAAGGTTTAGAATATATATATGGTAGCTTTTTAGGAACAACCAAGACAAATAATCTATTTGAAATTAACGTTATATTTAGTTTTATCATTTTCTCACGGTATCATCTGCCTAAAGCTACAATAGCGAGATAAATACCAGGAAATTAATTTGTATTTGCATGGAAGGAGAATAAGAGACCATGTAGGAGTAAAAAAACACCCTCAGCAGGGCCTATACCCCTATACCCCTATACCCGAATGGAATTTGAGCCCCAACGTTTAGTCAAAATGTTGTTTATGAATCCCTTTGTTTTGGGGTTAATCTGAATTGTATAGTAAATAGTAAGCCATTCGCAAAGTAGGCACCCATACACCCCCTTATAATAGGCATTGTAGAATGAGATATCTATCTTATCTACGAAGGTAGAGATGGTAGGTAACAACTAGGAGAAGCTACCATATATCCATCCGTATCAAATAACCAAAGTTATTTTATATGTATTAGTGAGGATTTACTCTCACCTAGATATCATGTTCTGAAAATTGAAAAATGACACCTGGACATGGGAATCGAACTCGGGACCTTTGGCTTAGTACGCCAACGCTCTAACCACTGAGTTATCCAGGAATTGTCCCGTGATCAGGGTCATTCTTCACTCATATTTTAAGGCAGAGTCTATAATGAACGTGTGGAATCGTTGGCTACATATGTGTGATTTATTAAGATCATGAGCTATCGGATAATGAAGCCACCTTCAACTCGGTAGTAGGCTTATTTCTGACACTTGTACAATTATTATGATTGTAAGAAATCACATATTTAAAAATCAAAAAACCAAAGCTATTATATATGTTTTAGTGAGGATTTACTCACATCTAGATAGCTTATTCTGAGAGGTGAAAAATCCTCACTAAATCATGTATAATAGCTTTGGCTATCTGAGCTGGACAAGGATATGGAAAAAAATCCTCGCTTCAAAACTTGACGACAAGTCTAAATTGATTTTATACCAACAATTGCTGCAGCGCTATCTGCATTTTAGTCAACACTCTCCACAGCCTGAAAATACCACAACTAACCCTGAAGTGTCTGTAATTCCCGCCCCTGCTGTACTCAATACTGTACCAGTACAGGTACGTTAACAAGCTGAGCTTTTAATAGAAAATATTATTTCCCAGGACGGTATCTCTTGGGGCGAAAACGGGGACTTGAGTATTCACGATACGCCTCTCCATGGATCCAATATTATGGATTTAGTCAACGATGTGGTCATATAAAGAAGACACAACGATACGTCTGGGTGGTGAAAGTTTCTCACGGCACTTAAAAAAATAAACGTTCCGAAAGAATTTATTGTAAATCCGAAACTTATGGCACCCATTAGAGATCCGACGCCCGTACCCCAACCACTTACACCATCACAACGACCTAAGAATTATAAACTGAAAAGGGTGGAAGAAAACCGGTGGCTGCCGTTCCGAGCTTAATGGACCGTTTTGCTGACATATACAACGACCCTTCTCATCCTGCAGGGTTTGCAGGGGTGGCGTCACTCATAAAGGCGTCCAAGAATGATACCGACAAAGTACGAGAATGGCTTCGTGCTCAGGACAATTATACCCTACACAAACCGGCGATAAAAAAGTTTCCATGCAACAAGTACATTGTGTCAAACATTGACGATCTCTGGCAAGCCGATCTCAACGATATGCAAAGTCTCAGAAAATACAACGACGGTGCAGTGTACTTGCTCACCATCATTGACGTGTTTAGCAAGATAGCCTGGGCGAAGACGCTTCCATCCAAGACGGGGAGAGTCTTGAGAGACGCCTTTCGGGAGATTTTCAAACAAAGTGGACAGTTACTCAAACGATGCATCGTGGGATTTGTATCAAACTCTGCGTTCAACGGAGACGCCACCAAGTACCCATTTACTCCCAAACCTACGGAATGAACCATTTTTCACTGTATTTGGACGGGTAACAAGTGCCGTCGAAACCGCTACAGCCCGATTTTTCAAACGGCAACTATGTCATATCCTACCACACACTGTTTTCTTGAACGGGTATCCATTTCGTGAACGAAGGTAGCGACATTACACGGGAAACCTTCCCTAAGGGATATCCTCTCATGGCTTTTGATCTAACAACTAATCTGTCCACCCACATGACATCGCATTGGAATTTGACGAGGCATGGATCTATGAGCATCGATGTGAGCTTCAACAGAGTTCTCAACGAGACCGTCAACTGTATCGTGTATGGGGAGTTTGCCAACATCATCACCATCGACAAGGACAGAAACGTCGTGACCGATTATGGGAGTTAATAAAAGCGACTTCCCGCCTCTTACACTTGTCATTTAAATCATGGACGTCATTGTGTATTTCCAGAGTTTCATCGGCGACAACAAAGAGCTTATTATTAAGGAAATGAGTGTTTTAACTGAATGCGGTACGTTACTTCAACAGTGGGTGTTAAAACTTCCATACGCTATCGATTAACTTTCAGCCACCGCTAAAAAGCAAGCCGACTATATCGTCGACAAACTGAACGGTATTTCCTGGGATAGTGGTGATGTTGATTACAGCCTGCTCAAATACCTCATCTTCCATGCCACAACGCGTGCATAAATCGTCTACGTCAAGGGGGCAGAAAAGAAAAAGTTAATAGTCAATTATACGCCTACACCCGTCGTTGATCTGTACCCCATAGGTTATTCGTCTTTGAAAACACTTAAATTGGGTTGCACCATGTGCATTGCACATAGTTTTGTATGGAATTTTTGTTTGGCCTCCATCCATCCGAGATTGGATTATTGAAGGTGGACACGCAAGCCATAAGACGTGCGCCGAAAACAAACCCGTGGTTCCATTCTGTACATTCGGGTATTTTCCCTGCTGATCAACTACCCACAAGAATATCTCGACCCGCTGCTCTTGTCATCAACACTGATCCACACACCAAGCCTGGGATGCATTGGGTCACCATCCTTATCAACAAGAACGGCGTGAAAGAATATTTTTACAGTTAAGGTTTTCCACCCCGTATAAATTCACATCTGTAATTTATACGCAAAAACACTTCCCGTACGTCTCATAGCATGCCACAACTTCAAAGCATCGCCTCAGACGTTTGCGGCCATTACTGTCTCATGTACCTTCTCTATCGCACCCAGAACATTCCGATGAAAACTTTCTAACCCTATTCTCACCCACCAATCACACAGGCAACGACGCTAAGGTGGTGAGATATTACAACACATTTTTAAAGACTGTAGGGTCTTGCCGTCCCTCAATAGGCTGCGTCCAATCAACGTGCGCCCATAAAATGGGTGTCCCGATTGCATGCTGGCCATAACCGTGACAGTCGTCGAAGCGAGTAAACATCATGAAAGGTCAAGACGTTTGCGCCCGCAAAGCAAAGCCGGTGAAGCCACTCACCATCACCAGTATTTTCAACCCTTTGTTTCCACTGGACGAAGTCGACGCCAAATGAATCATCGTTGGCATGAACGTCAAGAACAACTTTACGTCCTATGTCCAGCTAGAAATATGTGGAAGGAACTGTGTCGTGTTTAGCCGTACAGAGTGGCAAGAACTGGGCAGTCGGTTATATCAAAGTTTTTCAGCAACACGCAACCTCCTGAGAAGATTAGTCTGACTTTTCATTAAATCTCTGAGACGCGTGTGCGGTGACCGTATGGTCGTCCTCAGTGAGAAACCAGACGCTGGACTCAAACGTGTCACCTATCTAGCACCTAGCTGGGCGCGTCTTTGTGATGTGTGGGACCTCATCGACGCTGCCGTCGACCGCTGGGATAGTGGTCAACACCCGTCACACGCTATTGCAACGATTTGATCGACACACTCATTGTGGATGTATACGCCACACTAACAGAATCTATTATTAGCACCGCGTCTTACTACCCGCTCGGGTTATACGCACTTACGCTAATGTGTAATGGTAGGGTGATTGTGAGATGAAATGGAGGACCTACAGTTTAACGTGGAGTCCGAACCACTGTGGAGGCCTGGCATTCCCCACATTCACAATATGTCTTGTCAGAGGTGAAGGACGGGTTTGGTAATCAGATAAATCTGTGCCGGGACCGAGGATTGAACCCCGGCCACCAGCACAGAAGTCTGACACCTTACCCCTAGACCGCCAGGTCACCTTGCTAACAGAATCAGTGGATGTCATCGATCTCGAACAGCCTACGGTGGACACGCATATCAGAAACCTGGATCTTATCAGTGCTACCTATTATAAACATAAAATGGCCGGTTTGGACTATTACATGCTGGATTGTGAACTAAAAACAATTTTACTGACACATCTAAGAGACACTGTAGAAAAACCTATTAACGAATATATGCATTCCTGTAAAAGTGTATAATAAATATTATTTATGATGTTTGTGAAACCTTTTATATATATCTGTAAAACCTTCCATGTTTAATAAATATATGTTTTGTAATATCGTGTTTTATTCATGCTAAACCTTTCTGTCCCCTTACACGCAGATACGAGTCTCGACTTGTCGAGCTGTCAAACTGTCACCAAATATGAACAGGGTCAATGACCTCTTGTACTAGCTCAAGGTTTCAAGGTCACGATCTATTATTGTCTTTACTCATCCAGGGAAAACCCCATTGCGTCATCACTCAAGGTCGTATCCTATTTCTGTCTCGACTTGTCTTGTCGACCCACCAAACTGGTGCCAGTCATCAGGGTTGCGACAGTGCGATGACGTCATTAGGAAAACCCATTGCCGAGGGGAGGGTTGCCAGAGTCAATGATCTATCTCACGGTTTCAAGGTCAAGATCTATTTCTGCATTTTCGAGCCGCCAAACTGGCACCAGTCAACAGATAAAACCCATTGCGACATCATTCAAGGTCATGATCTATTCTTGTCTCGACTTGTCTCGTCGACCAGCCAAACTGTCACAGGGTAGGAGTCACTGAAAAAAAAACCCATTTCTTTATAGGGATCTGCAACACCAGGAAAACCCATTACCACATAGGGGGGAGAGGTGGTTGTGACACATACATCTAAGGAGGGTTAGTGAGGGGAAGTTAAAGGAGTCTCATGGCAAGGGGAACCATCTCTCACACTCTTCGCTAAACGGCCGGGCAGAGAAGATGCTCCCAGCGCTCACTAGCGATGCCATGGGAGGAGAACCCGGTGCCGTGGACTGCACGCCAATAAAAAAATAAAAAAACTCCAACGCTCCATCCCAATCCTACGACAATAAACTCCCCACACCAATAAAATAACTCCAACGCTCCATCCCAATCCTACGACAATAAACTCCCCACACCAATAAAATAACTCCAACGCTCCGTCCCAATCCTACGACAATAAACTCCCCACACCAATAAAAAAACTCCAACGGCCAGTCTAAATCTTACCCAGACATAAATAACCAATGTGCACGAATAAAAATAACAATGAACATACATAAATAACCATTAATCACTCATAGAAAATCAATGAACACAAATAAAAAACAAATGAGACAAGAATAAACAAGTTTGGAACACTGTAAAGGTGGTCAGGTGGTGCAGAAGGGGAGGGGGAAAACCAACAGCCAATCAGATAGTGAGAGGGCGTGGTCACGTGATCAAATTCAGCCAATCCCAGCCTGTGACAGGTGGATATACTAGCTACTGTTATAACAAGATACAAGTGTGAATATATTACGTTTTAATTTTTTATTTCATATAGGCTACTCTAGTATCTCTTGTTGCCTCAACTTCAAAACAAAAGTCATAATTTATTCATATAATTTGTTCTTTGAATGAGTTACGAAAATGCCAACTATACGGTAAGGATTATAAGAATCGCTTGATGACACTTTTTATTAGTAATATAATATTACCAAGCAAATGTTTATTATTTCCAAATAAGTTGGCATTTGGGACTTTTAGTAATTTTTGATATAAAGAACCTTCTTCTAGCAGTCACTTACCACCTCTCTTACCGTAAATAGGCCTAGATCCTGAGAGTGAAACTTAAGGGGGTTGCCTAGGTGGCTTAGATAGAGCCAATCAAATGTTAATTTTAGGTTAAATATTGAACAAACCTTGAACCATACACGAGTCTGGGGCCCACTGCAGTGAATACAAAACTATTTTCTATTTACATAATTATATACTTACTATAAACGTAGTTAAAAGTTTAAAAAAAAATTCACTTTTAAAAGTTAAAAAATCTACCCATTTCCTCTTATCTCTAAGAACTAATGCCTGGGAAACGAAAATAGACTGGTTTAATAAAGTAGAATGGATCTTTGTTAATCGATTTATGACATTTAATATGAGAGTCACATCACAAATTGTTTTGGCATTTGTATTTTTCCTCCTTCCTTGGTTGTTCTTCTACTGACGGAAAGCTCTCCCCTGAAATGTTATCAACACAGTTTCTGGCGTTTATGAATTTCTGCTTGAATTTTATAGTGCCTTAATATTGATTTTATTTTGTTGGTGTTGATACTCGGTGAGTTTCTGATTAGGTGGTCGTGGAAATACTAGGCGTTCCTAACAGTCCCCATAACCCCATTTTTTACATCCCTCTCCCTTCAAATAAGGTTTAGCTACTCCCTTTAATCTGTTTCAGCACCCTCTGCCTATATTGTAGTGTAGAATGTATCGAAAATATCTATCAAACCATGCATACACTAGCTCACACTCTTTATTCCTCCCATCTCACGCCTTGGTGCAAACAACAAGGGCACATGCCCTACTAAACCAATTTATCACTTTCTCTCGCCCCTCGGAGAGAGAAGTATTCTGATCGTTAAAAAAACTCGAGCTTGAGTTTTTGATAAATATCGACCCCTTGAAAAAGAAGAAATTGATTTTGTGATGCCGTCTGTGTGTCTGCTTTGAGCCAAAACCCATTTACCAATTGGGCTAAGACATGTTCTAAGGTTTTAACAAAGTTCCCCCGAGGATTTTTTCGATTTAAACATCCAACTCTCAAATTAAGGGTAAATAATGAGGAACAAAAGTAAATAAAATAGATTTTCTCAAAATTCGTTCAAATGAATTTGATTAAATGCTGTGTTTAGGCATTGTTTAACATTACAAACAAATTCAAGCTCTAATTTTCCCATTGAAATGATTTTAGGGATAATTTACTTATGAATACATTTCTAATTTTTATCATAACGCTACAACTAAGTTATTTGCTATAAGAAATAACGTAGTAGGGGTAGTACTATTAAAATTATTTTATTTGGAATATGTTTCTACCAAACCAATAGTTTTTGAACTATAAGAAAAAAAAAGTATTTTTATAGATCTTTTTAAAATGTGAAATTGATTGTTATGCACTTTAATGTACATAGATGTTCTTCTTTTCTCAATGTTTCTTTAGCAGTGTATATTATTTCATGTATGCTCTTTGGTCGAGTGTTTCTGCAACAATATATATTATTACGTTTCACAAATCTTACAAGATTTTAGTAAAGGTTTCTATTTTAAGATAAACGATAAAGAAGGTCTGTGCGGTGCACCTTAACTTTTATTTTTACATTATTTTCATTTGTGGGTTAAACACTTGAGGGTAAGTCACTTCCTCTAAAAGGTAGATTAGCAGGTCGAGGATAATTAAAAGGAAATGCACCAGCATTAACTTGTAGAATGGAATACCACTAATTGGGGAGATACATTTAAAAAAAATGGGAAAACGCCATTGCTACGGCTCAATATAAGGGAGAGGGGTGAGGAAGTTAATTTGGTTTAGAGGAAGTGACATTGTATTAGCGTGGAAAGGTTATGGGGGAAACCACGATGGGAAGTCACTTGGGGGATGGAAGAGGGAAAATATATCCTTAGACTTACGGTTCGAAATGCCAAAAACGAATGAAAGAAGGAGAGAGAGAAATACGTAGACATAGACCAATACATTTTCTCTTCCTTCCTCCATTCATTTGTACCATTTAGAACCGTAAGACTTTCGATAATCTGGGTAAAAGTATATATATGGAATTTTACCCAGATTGTCGAAAGAGAAAGTGAAATGCCATTTGGTTAGGGGAAAAATCTCGCTCGACACACCTGACTGGAATTCGTCACCGGTATACCAGACAAGACGAGGATGACGCCTTTCTCCACATTCCCGCAGGTAGTTAAGGCTAAATAGAATAATGGTGATAGATCACGTAGCATTAAAATCTATCTTCTATGGTTTAAACACTCACACAATCTAAATAAAGCTCAAATACCGATTTTTAAATAGGCGCGCCTTGTGCCACTCTTGCAGTGACAGCCTTGCCCTCCCAGCAGAGCACCGTTGCTACCTACTACCTTTGAGGGGGAGAGGGAAGTGGAAGAGTGAAACTTAATTAGATCCGTTTTAACAATCTCCCTTGTTTCGCCATGCTGCGTGAGAACCGCTAGGGCTTGCCGACAGATCCTGAGTCTGCGATCCTGTCGTGTCCTTATTTCACAGGACCTTCCACTCTGAGTAGAAGATTACCATTTCAGTCTTGCCGACGAAGTCACTGACAAATCAATGCTGTATATGAACATGAAAAATAAGAAAAAAAATAAATATTTGCTTTGGCGGTGTATTGGTTCATTTATCTCGGAAGAGTTTGATAAGTTAACTTGATAAGAAAATAGTGCTAGACGCAGTGGAGAACTTTTCAACACTGATGTGAAGGAACAAGAAATGACTACTGTAAGACCCTTGTGTTCTAATTAGATAAGACTGAAAATGTCGGGAAGAGGCAAAGGCTACTGTATAATCCACACTAGAGTAGAGTCATCAGATTGATGCAATATCAAACAAGATATGGAAGATGTTCAAGTGAATGCGCTCTCATACACATAGAGAAAGGATGTAAAAACAGCACAGCTCGATAAAACTACTGCCAAAACAGCAGCTCAGTAAAATAAAAATGTTAGAAAAAGGCTAATAAAACTTCATAGACTTGTCCAATACACGAACATAAAAACCATTATTATTGAATGTATTATTTACAATTCAAATGTGATTTTAGAGTTATCGGCTTCGAAAAAGCCAAGAAAAAAAAACTTTAGGCCATGGGAATAGTAATTGAATAAATAATCTACACCCGATTTATATATATATATATATATATATATGATGATACAATTATATAGGTATTGCAGATGAAGTGTAGACAATATTTTTGAAACAGTTATTCCTTGTTATTTAAAATGTCTGGTACCACCCGGGTGTCGTCAACACCGAACAATGCGTATAACCCGAACGGGTAGTAAGACGCAGTGCTAATAATAATAATAACTCCGAACAAAAACGGAAACTTGCCTGCCACTAATCATATCCACTCACTTAGAGTGTGAGAAAAATACCATAGTGGTCGGAATATTACAGCAACCTTTGTCAACAAGCTCCCAGGCGAGGAAACAGCGTTATTGTTAGGCGAGAGGCTAGCATGTCTGACTGACTTGAGGTCCTCTGTTTTTCACTCAATTTTCTACCAGTCCGGATTATTGGGATTTAAATTACTTTAATGGAATATAAATAGGTAATTTAGAGTTTAAATGAAATGTTCCAACATTGGTGTAGAGGGAGAATGGTAAATTACTTAGGAAATTACACCCTCAGCACATTCACCTGGGATTAAACCTCCATCTTCCCATCTTCGACCAAACCAAACAAAATGGGCCTAACACTTAGTCCGTGGGTTAAACTGTCCCTAAAGTTCCTCTTAAATTTGCGCCGCACTTGAAGAGTACTTTTTTACTTTTAGTACCGCATCCTACGACCCGTTCGATAAGTACTAATTACATTAATGTGGTAAATATTAGGAAGATTGAATTTAGAGGAGGTGTACTCATATTTGCGTGGAGGGAGAGTGGAAAACCATTTAGGGAAAACCACCCTCAATACGGTATTGAATAATCTCCTCGTCTTCAACCGTCTAGTCTATTGCGATATTAGCACCTTAGACCACGCGGCCACCGAAGCTGGTTTCAGACGTACTAAATCTTGACTATTAAACTTGCCTTAAACAGGGGTAGATTTACGCATAGGCCTAGTACGCACGTGCCTACGGCGGCAAATTTTAGGGGTGGCAGATTTTGCACTGTAAAAAAAATACATATACATGCTATGTTTTCCTGACAGGTAATATCATTTTATGGCTTCAGTGTGTGTTTGATTTTTGTGATATGCAATTTTTTTTGTGCATTAAAGTTAATGGTGAGGTTTACATATATGGTGGAAGGATTAGAAGCGATGACAAAGTGATACTTTCTCCTGCTACCCACCTTCCCTCCACCTCTCTGTCTCAAGGGCAGTAGTCATTAATGATTAGCAACAGCAACAGTATGGCGTGGCAGAACAATATAGGCAGTAGTGTAGGAAACAGGAGTGCAAACTACAGGGTGGATACAAGCAAACTAGTTATTATATTAGTACTTAGTAGCAATAACGTTACTGTTATGTTACGAGTGTTCCTGTGCATACAGTGATTAAACACTAGTACAGTAGCCTCGTGGCTTCTTTGGTGCTGACTGACAGCTTTGAAAAGTTACCAGACCAAATTACGTATCCCTACGCCGAACCATATGATCTGCAAAAACATGTGTTTAGCATCTGTCACTTCTGTCAGTCAAAATTTAGGTATATACCTAAATGATGATTGTCAGAAGTCAGTTGTGAGCTGTCAGTCAGCACCAAAGAAGCCACGAGGCTACTGTAGAAGAGTTAGTACACTTAAAGTGTCATCTTCTAACAAACACTATATTTGAGAAGAAACTAACTCCTCTTGAGTGTCAGTTTATACGAAAAGGCAGGTGATCCACCCAAATTATGGCATTACCCTCCGAACGTTCACATGTTTTCTAGTTTCTAGAGGATCGCCCCAATTCATTGGCAATAGACTCAATTTAAGGTCACTTTTTGAAAAAAAAAAAAAATGTGTTTGGAATCATCGACCGGTTCACTCACTAGAAATCGAGGCAAAAGTTATACACTATTTTCTTACTGATGGATTCTAATAGGGCCCCTACACGATCAGCATGCATCAGTATTTACAACGAGACCGTACACGGTCAGTCTTCGTTTCATTATTGTTATCAGTCTCAGCTCCAGCATACACCTTGCAACAACATGGATGATAAGAAAAAGGTGTGGGCAGTCTATGTTTGTCGCTGAGACTGAAGGAAATACTCTCAAGCTCGAACACATGGTCAGTCCTACTGTCAGTTGTACTGTCAGTCTCTCCCACTACTTGCAAGATTGACGACCTGATACTGATGTATAAGAAAATTCAGATCACATCAATATTTTCGTAAGTTTATCAACCAGTCGGTCAGTACTGCTCCTACACGATCAGTCGGACCGTCAGTATTAATAAAGTAAGAAGTAATACTGACGGTCTGACTGGTCGTGTAGGGGCCCTATAATATTTTATTTAATAATGTAAGCACTCTCTATCTGTTACTCCACAGATATCACTTTGTATATGGTATATGTGTTTCGGTGCATGAACGGTGGTAGGGGGTGAACGGGTGTTTATAAGGGGGTAAATTAAGATAGGAAAGGTGGGGTCTATGGGTGGCAGAGTCGTAAATCCACCTTCGGCCTTTGCCGCTAACACTGCCGATAGAGTGCATGTGGAGGGAAATGGAAGCAAAATTTCACAACACGAGCGAGATTTGAGACCACGGCCGACCTGGAATCCGTCATCCGTCCCAGCTTCACATGGTATGAAGAGGGTCCACGCCTACTCGGCTCGTGGTAAGCCAGTTCTCACACAGTGTGAGAACAAAAGAGCGAATCACTAGGTAGACATTTCAATTACATACCTCCTCCTTTCTCCAATCCATTCACACAGATTTTGTAGTGGGCTACACATACGAGGTTCGCCAGATAAGCTGGAAATATATCTTTTCTGAGTGCACTAGGGAGTTTACTCCCATTAAGGTGGGAAAGAGACGTAAGTTTTTTTATATCGAAACAATTTTTTGCTCAGAAAAATCAAATTATTCTCCACTAGAAATATAGAATTAATTTTCTACAAATAGTAGTATCAAAAGTTCTTGATTAACTGCCAAGGGCATCCTCATAGTATTTAATGGAAACTTTTTCTCTGTATTTAAAGGTTTCTCATCAAATTCTGTTATCTATACTCATTACAGATATTCAAGAACTGTTGATATCCCCATGTGAAGAAAATTAAACTCTAATGTCTCTACTGAAGCACTATTTTATCTATTTTTGCCACAAAAAAGTTGTTATCATAACTGGAAAAAACACTGCCATTAACTCACTTTCACTACACTATTACATTAATTGGTTTTATTATTCTCGCTTGGCAAAAGCTGGTACGTTTACTTAAAATTCAATTACTTCCTCTTGTGCCTCTGTATTAGTAAGTAGCTCTTTCAGGTGAATACTGTTTACCTACAGATGACATTGTTTGTTCAGGTGGTCAGGCAGATTATTTTAGATCAGACGCACTATCAGGTCGTGCGTAAATGGGTCATCTGACGTAATTTTCAATTTCATGCAGGGTGACTTCGGGTAGCCAGATAATCCAACATCCTGGCCACCTGCTGTTAATGCGATCCCTAACCATAAGAAGCAAAAATAAAATGATGAAATCAGGAACTTATTTGGTCATGCTGATTGTCGCACCAAATAGTCAGATCGCCTGTATCCCGATATAAAGTGATCTTCCTTTTCTTTACCTCTCCAGGGACAGTCACTCTATATTCACTGATGAAAACCGTAGAAGTTGGTTGCTATTAAAATGGTACATGTTACTTTCTATAGTCATGTTACAAAGAAATATAGAATATATCAGAACATACAAAAAAATATTTGCTCCTGTTGGTCTTTATTATTATGAAACATGGTCTCTTATCTTACATGACGAGAATAAATTTTAGGGTATCTGAAAACAAAACACTTAGAAAAATATTTATTCCAAGAAGTGGTAAAGATAATGAAGAGTGGAGGAGATTAAATAATCATGAGTGAGTTCCATACCTTGTACTCATTACCAGACATGATTAGGGTAATCAAATCTCATAGATTACAGTGGGAAGGATATGTAGCGCGAATGCAGGAAATTAGAGCCACGATAGAGATATCGACTGGCAAACCTAATGATAGGAAATCAGAGGGAAGACTAGACGCAGATGGGAGGATAACATTAGAATGGGCCAGAAAGAGAAAGTGTGTAATGAGGGGGCCTGGATAGAACTATCTCAAAAGTGGGATAGGTGGCGTACTTTTGTAAATGCGCAAAGAACTTTCGAGATCCTAATGCCATAGAGTAAGTAGGCCTAAGGTACTTATTTTACATTATTCGTATTATAGGAGAGAACTAATATATTAGGTCCATGAAATGAAGTGATAGAGATTATTAAATTTATAAAAGTAATAACTACTTAGTATACACACAGTATTAAAAGTTGAGAAAAAAATGTCTGATTAATTGCCAAATACTCATAGTCAGCTACGATAATGTGCATTGTTACCAAATTTTACATTTTTAAGCCTTTTACAAACTTACACTTTATTTGATTCGTATGCATTTCAAGTTGCATGAATTTAACTAACAAAGTGAGGACAAAATCAGTTCAGGATATACATAATATTTTGGAGACTATCCATGTAAATCTGGGACGTATGGCTGCCTTACCAAACTAGCCACATTTATTTGGGGATAAAAAC
This sequence comes from Timema californicum, assembly GCA_902141385.1. Lineage (NCBI taxonomy): Eukaryota > Metazoa > Arthropoda > Insecta > Phasmatodea > Timematidae > Timema > Timema californicum. The sequence goes on from CABFOW010000907.1 coordinate 94,654, forward strand.
CGGTGGTTCTAAAGACAGAGGAATAAAATAAACGACCTAATGTTACCCTTGAGTAACCCTCCCCCTTGCTCCCTATCATGCGTGTAGAAGATGTTGCCTACGATTTCAGGGTAGGGGTAAAAGGATGGAAGATATCAGGGCGCCGGAAGGATTGGCGGGATATCCCGGAAATCCAGTCAGGGATCAGGGAATCATGTATTGGAGAAGGAATACTTCCTAAGTGCCACCCCCTCCACCCTCCTTTTTCTATCCCTGTGGGTTGTTAACTTGAGACACAACGAAAGGGGGATGAAAATCGGTTGGAACAAGGGTAAGATAAGAAAACACTTAGATGAAAACAAGAAGAGAAACAAGGGTGGATTTAGAGACTGCTAGTTTTATTTTCTTACGTAACTGGTACTTATTTCAAGGTTTTATTTGTGCTTTCAGCCATACCATCGAGTTCTTAATCTTTACAAAGCAATATTTAATTTAAAAAAAATCATTTATGATTTATTGTTATTGTTTTGAAAGTTCTTTATTTTTATTTTTTAGGAGTATTAATATCCTTCCGCACTTATTTACACTAATAATGAAGGTAAGATTTAGAGGAAACGTACATGCATCTTCGTCGAGGGAGAGTTTTAAACCATTAAAAAATACTTTTAGTACAGTAGACTGGGACTAAACAATCCCAGCCTCTCCATCACCAGCAAATCATTCTCTAAACCAACCTGATATTTACTACACAGGCTCACAGATGCGTGTTTGTCAGTTGTAAAAATTATTAGGTTTACTGTCCTTAAATAAATATTCCAGAACTACTGGTTACTGACAAGAGGTGTTAAATTTGTCAAGCTTACTCCAAATATTTGTTAATGCATAAGTCCCCAATTATTATTAGTGCAATTTACACTCAATTGTGTGAAAACATTTCCTTGGAAATAACCAATGAGTGATAGATGACGTACTTATAATTACATTTTAAATTTCTTTTGAAGTGTTTTTGTTTTATCATCGCACTTTACCACCTTTTCAAGTTTTATGCAAATATGATAAATACTTTAATGGGGTAAGGATGAGAGGGGAAGTATTTTAAAGGTAATATACCCGCATTTGCGTGGAAGGAGAGTGTGAAACCAATTAGGAAACGCCCCCCCTCAGTAGACCCAACCGGGCTTAGCGCCCCGATCTCCCTATGATCAGCAGATCAGGATATCAGCAGAGTGACACCTTAAGAGTTTAGACCATAAGGCCAAAGAAGCGGGTTATTTTAAGGTCACCTTGTTATATTTCATATGCAACTATGAGGAATGACCTTAAAAAAGAAGAAGGATAAAACCTATTTAAGTAGAAGAACAACATTTATCGCTTTGTCAAACGTAGATTAGTTATGCATTTGAATACATAGTTCATACCAAATATATATTTAAATGTATTTTAAATATTAGCTACAAATTAATAAATAGCCTTTTGTTTTTGAAAGTTCAAAGTACATTTTGTAAAAGGTTCATGCTCCACTTTGTTTGACTCGACCGCTAACACAAGGCGTACTTGCCGCCGGCTACGAGTTCACCCATGGACGATGATTATGTTCATCTGGTCAGCTCAACCCACGCAAGATAAGCACATTAACCTGTATGAATGGAGGGGTGCAGTGTGATCACGGAGCATGTAATTTCTGTACATTTAGAGTGGTTTTTAGTTAGGGTTGGAAAGGGATGTGTAGGGGGTGGAATAGATAGAGAAGATACAAGGGGTTGTTGGTTGGTCGTCCCATCAGGTCTGTACTGTACAGTACATGCACGAGATAACCAACCAGAGTTCAAATCCCCACCTCCCCCTTTTCTCCTTCCACTCGTAAACGGGGAGGATACAGGAACGCTGCCAAGCGGCCAGATTACACAACGTTGAATCCCTCATCCTCGACTCCCATCCATTAGCTTGAATGAATTACGTACGTCCAAATGTAATGGATTCAGAGGTAGATAGACAAGTGCGTTTCAGTACTTTTATTTAATAGGGGTACAAAAGAAAGTCAAAGTTTTATAATAAAAATGTATATTTTTATCCGCATTAGATAAACACAGATTATAATAAAATAAGGGTCTGAATAATGTTCATAAGCAGGCATAACAAGTTTTTAATCCCTAAGATGTGGCCTTTTCCTTATTCTGATTTGCCATCCAGTATCCAAATATTATTCTGGAACAGTTGTTTTAAATTCTTATTCTTCCTATTGTTCGCAAAAGTCGAAAAGTTAAGTTAGCGATTGGTAAGTAGTGGCATTAATCTTTTATCCATTTTCGAGCGTGTTCTTTGAGTATGCAGCGCAGAGGCCGCAAATCAACTGTCTTGAAATGAACTAGGAGATAAAGGTCAAGCAATAGTTATGGTAAAGACAATCGCGTTAGTATGGAAGGAAATGGAGCGCGAATTAAGGCCAGTATTGTTTCAGTTTTTATAAAAATATTTTTTTGGAACAATAGATAAAATATTGCTCCGGTTGGTACGTTTAGTTTACTTTCATACACATAGAAATCTCAACAATTTTTGAGCATTTATCATTGCCATAGTTGAATTTGATGATACCTTTTTCACTTCATTAAAAAGGTTTCTCATTATTCAAGGACATTTGAAATTACTATGTGGAGAAAATTAAACTAAATGTATCCACTGAAGCAGTATTTTATTTGGTTTGACAATAAAAACACTATAAAACTGCAAAAGTATTGGCCCTAAGTTGGGATGGAAGGGACGCGAGGAAGTTTTATTTTTTCATTTTTAATAGCAAACAATTCCTTTATGCCGAATAAATTAAATATTGCGCCAGTAGAATCATAAGAGTTTAATTTTATACATATATTAAGAGAGGCTTGCGTCAATCCGAGAATAAAAATGCGATCTCTTCAGAACGCACCTGTGAAAAAATGTCAGCATCAATTTAAGAACTTACCTATGAAAAATATCAGCATCAACGTGAAAACCTTTGGGTTCCAAAGCTGCTCGTTAAAATAGCAATCGTTAATTAGGAATGTGAGAGTACTTTTCATGCATAAAGTTGCATGGATATCACGTATGGCTCCACCCTACATGATGAATAAAATAAAATTTAAGAGAATATGTTTTGAGTTAAATCATACGTTGGTTCACGTCATGCAGTTTTAATTAGTTTACTATTTGGAAGGTAAACCTTAGCCGTAAACACCTAATTAAATCAGAAACATGTCGGGTCAAGAACCAACGCATAAAACTATCCGATTACTCAACTGTTCGCGATATTGTCCCAGTAAAAATTTCAGTGAATATTGATCGTGCCCATGGTTGCGTGGTTAGAACGACCAACAACCAGTCTAGGGGATCTAGCTTTAGTCTTAGGCGGAGCCTAAATTTAGTTTTGTAGCTTTGAATAGGTTTGTTTCAGATATACGTCGAAAAATGGCACCAGGATATTCAAATTGAGCCCGTAACCATTGGGTTAGCATGCCAAAGTTCTACTCTTGTATGTCGAGATTTGTTCTAAACCCACGGACATATATGTCAGGTTAGATCTAATATTGGCGTGCATGTACTCATCCTATACTTCACACATTAGTTCAAGTATGCTATCTATTAGTGGATTAATTATTTATCAGTGACATTGCCTACTTGATGATTTCGAAGCTATTTTGCGAAGCGGGTTGCATCTTAACTCGACTCACCTAAGCGCTTTAAGCACTAACACACTTAGACACCAATGTTCACGTTAGAAATAAAAGGAAAATAAGTAGTTAATCCTGCGAGACCTCTTGACTATGGGTGGATAACACGTCCCCTCTTCCTCTGATGAGTTTACACACTCACTATACTATTTGCACACGGACAACCTTGACTTGCTTTTTAAAATTCTTTTTTTCTTGTTACTATTTTAAATAGATACATGCTTCCTCCAGTTTTTTTCAATTTATATACTGGCAGGAAGATTTCTAGAAGCCAAATAAACAAAATAATCCAAGTTTAGACAATTCATACAAAATTCTCTAAAAAAAACTACTTCAGTGTAAACTCAGATTTTTTTTTAGAATTATTTAAGGACTTATGGTTTTTGTTTCAGGGTTTAAATCTTTAAAACTCACTGAATAAAACGTAAATACATTTACATGGGAAATTCTATTTTGATTTGTCGTAACATCACAGGTAAGCAACGTCCTTTAGGTGGTGGTATAAGGAATACGAGAAAAGCCCTGTGTTTTTGTATCTTTTATGGCAAAATTTATTTAGACCTAAATAAATAAAACCTCTTTTTAGTACAAATATATAACTTAATTTTCTTCACATGGTGATATCAACAGTTATTTGATATTTGTCATGAGTATAAAAGGTATTAGATGAGAAACTTTTTAAATAAGAGAAAAATTTGTCATTAAATTCCAGGACATCCTTTACAGATATTCAACAACTCTTGAGGTCACCGTGTGAAGAAAATTAATTTATATGATTATGCTGAAGCAATATTTTATTTATTTAGATATAAAAACTGCAGAAACACCTACCTTTTCTCGCGTCCCCTACATCGCCACCTTAAGACCTTTCACCCACAGAGCTACTCAAATAAGACTCAAAAGTGACGTGAGTAAAACCTAAACTACCAAACAAGTAGTTTGCGCGTTACTTATAATGTGTTTCAATGGTGATCTGTGACTGTGCTAACCAGTTTTCTAGTCACCGGCTACCTCGGTTACGAACTCAATCACTATGAATGTATTATTCAAGGTAACTTTATTTCGACATTACATACAATATTATATATATTGCATATGTTTGTTGTAGTTCCTTCTCCACGACGAATATTCTGCAATCTATAATATTTTCAATATATGGATGAATCCAAAATGTACTTGGTTATGTCTCTAACAACTATCTGTAATAATAAGAAAGAACCAAATCCTCCTTGGTTACTATACATTATATTAATAAATATTACATATTATAGACGACTGAAGAAGGTGCTTCCAAGCTAGATAGTATTGTAACAAGATTAGAGTCTGGCAGCGGGACCGGCGCGTTCCCGTTGTTGTCCCTTGTATCTGCGCTCCTTGTTCTAGAATATTCCGCGGGCATTTTCATTCGTGTTTGGTCGGCAGCATACCCCAATATCTCTAAAAGAACTCGTGGTTCACACGTCCCGTGACCCTCCCAGGTCACGTGCGCCCCCCACGTTACAGTATGAAACTGATTAACATTCCGACACTTTGCATAGCACCTTGTTCGAAACAATAGTAGCAATAAGCTAGTGACCAGTTTGTGACTTCAATCACTAATCAGTCCAATCACAGTAGGATATCACCGTTGACGAAAGGCCTAAATTGCATTAAAAGCTCGAAAGTTCACTGTCGCACTTAAAAAAGTATGACACCTATCATTCACTATATTGAGATAGTTCTATCTAGTTAACCTCAGTATATCCCATGTCTTTTAAGTACACTCTAATGTTATCCTCCCATCTGCGTCTAGATCTTCCCGATGGTCTATTCCCACAAAGTTGACCAGTATCAGCGGACTATCCTAACTTAATTATAAGACAAGTATTAGCTCATACAATCAATTTATTAGCACTTATTGAAGGAGAACACACGAATATACAATATTATGTTTGACCATGCCGGTAACTAGTCCTGTCAATGAGAAAATTGATTTGGAGTCTTTTTGACTTTTCTATACAAGCCTATTTTATAGGGTGTAGTAGGTTCATCGTTTAGTATTAAAATTTTATTATTTATGGGTGTGAGGGGGGAGGGGAGGCGGACGTTCAGTAGCCACCATCAGGAGTCCAAAAACTTCAATCCAACACGAAATCAACGACGATAATACCGAACTACAAATTACAGATACGAAAACAGAGTGATCCCTGTGAGTAGGCAGCCCACCATGCACATATTGTTCCTGTTGACAAAAGCCAAGGGTTTAGCCCTCTGCAACATTCTGATTCTCTTTCTTTTTCCTGCTTTCTCCCCAGTCATGCTCTCTTTTTTTATTTCATCCTTTGGTTTCTCTCTTTGTCTCACTCTAATATTTTGAATCTTGCTGTTTTTATTTTTCATCTCTTGTCTTCTTTTGGATGTGGGTATGGAGGTACTTCTCTATCTCTCTTACACACACACACACACACACACACCGAGGCCGGTGACATAACCACGTTATCTGGCCGGGTCTGACCCACCCCCAGGGAAAACAGGGGTTGAAAGGGTTGAAAACAAGGGTGGTTTGAGTAACCCCACCTTTCCCCTCTTTTTCCTAACACACATGCACGGTGGACATGTGATTGCTGGACCGTTAAAAATAACTCGACAACAATCAAATTACACGACATACAGGGAGTAAAAAAAATACCCCCTCGACCCCTATAGCCACTAGTTTCCACAAGCTAAAACAACAACAATATATATTCTAAAAATAATATATGGCCTGACATTTACAGAGGGATGGAAATATAATTTTAAAGGTTTATAATTAGAATACCGTTTTCAAACTACAAATTGAGTTGTCTCACCGGATATATGTGTATACACATCAAGAGAAAATATGAGTATGTCAGGGCATTTTTTGTTATTTTATATTCTATCAACATTTATTTTAACCAAATTTTTTTTCTCTCTTTCGGGGAAAGGAGGATAAAGTAAGTAGACTATTAGATTTGATAAATAGCTGCCCATAAATATGGTTAAATGCTTTTTTTTTATAAGCACCGCTTCTTACTACCTGTTCAGATCATACGCCTATGTATTAATTGCTTTTATGGGCTAAGAATTATAAAGGCTTAATTTAGAGGAAGTGCACCCTATTTGTGTGGAGGGAGAGTGTAAAACCATTTAGGAAAACCCACCCTCAGTGCACCCGACTAGGATCAAACCCCGATATTTCCGTATTTGAAAGTTTAGTCTAACACGATATTAGCGCATTAGCCCACGTGACCACCAAGGCATGTAGTTAAATGCTGACGTGATCTATCACTAAAAACAACGTTATGATATAGTTTTAGTACTTTATTAATATTTAAACAACAAAAACTTTACTTTAATTCGTTTGGAAAAAATCATATAATTATATCTAGTCCGCTTCGGTGGCCACTTTCATAATAAAGTAGAGGAGAGGTTCGATCCTGGTTGGTGGTTTTCCCTAAATTGTTTTCCCCCCTACCTCCATGCAAAGGTGGGCACATTTCCTTTAAATTATACCTTCTTATTAGCCTACACATTAGTGTAATTAGTACACAAACGTATAGACCATTCGGATAGTATGAAGTGGTGCTAAAAAATGCATATATTTGATTTTATTCCTAGAAATAGATGTTAATCTATTATTACTTTTTGTTAAATAATTAGGTGACTGAAACAAATTATTATTTAAAATAAAATACTTAGCTTGAATAATTTTACCATAAAGCTATTTACTTTTTATTAGTACGCCTACGCTCAACATCTGGCTGGTGAGAAGAGGGGAAGATGAGGATAGTATACATGAAATACAGCCGCATTAGCAGGAAAAGTGTGTAACATTAGCAATGCTGGCTAATTTTCATAATACTACCAGCCCCGAATAAAGTCGATACTCATAGACATTCTGCAGTCGTAACATTAGCAATGCTAGCTAATGTACATCAATACTGGCCGCCCCGAATAATGTCGATACTCATATACATTCTGCATTGTAACATTATCAATGCTGGCTAATTTATATCAATACTACCCACCCCGAATTATGCCAATACATATAAGCATTCTGCAATATTAAATATTTACAAAATCTTACTATGTTTAAAATATGTGCTTTACTCGCTCATTGTATTATCTGGCTTAGCACGAGTTCCACGGCCAACAACCTTCACACGACTGGTTCACACTGAATTCTATGCTGAAGAAAAGACTGACACACCTTTGAAAATTGGATCAGTGACATATCTGTATGAAGTGGCCAAGGCCTACTGATTGGCCTAGCCAGTCGACCTAAACCATCAAGTGAGCTACACTGCCAAATCACCGGATCTCCGGGATAACGTGTCAAGACGACAACGGATGATCCAAAGAAAATTATACTTCTATCACGTGCCCAGAATGTGACCGATATACTTCAAATATTAAGATTTCCCCACCTTTATGTATGAAATTAGATCTATATAAAGATGCCGCTCAGTTATAATTTTTTACTATTAATTCTGACTCAAACACGAGAAGTACTCGTAAGGACTTGGTCGTAAGCATTCTAAGAGTGGAAAATATAAACTCTTTATATTTAGTTATTGCCCATGATGGGTTTGGGTCTTTGAACGCTTAGTTAATTATGTGATTAAAATCTTTCTGTGTAGATGTCAGTAATTTATCACTAGAACATTTATTTTGGAAGTTAAATTTATTTTACGGAACACTTATTGTTTTCTTTTTGCCGCTTGAGCGCTAGTCTCTTTGCAGTAATTAGACCTATTTGTTGGTTGCCATTTTTTGATTATTTTTCTTGTTTGGATTATTTAATTTAAGAATAAATTTTATTGCACTTGTGGTTACAATTACGTGTTTTTATTTTAAAATTTGATAATATTTAAATTAAAGATAAAATTTTGTAGCAGTATTTAATACGAAGAAATTATAAAGGTAATTTATTATTGTTGAATAATAAGAGTTATAACGTTAAACGATAATCGATGCTTTTAGTAAGAAATTACCAGTATTCTAATGTAATATTGATTTGTTTTCTATTGTAATAATGAATATAAACAAGTTGAAATCTTCTCGATAACTTCCTAGTTGGTAAAAGCAATTGTCTCGCATAAGTTTGGGTTATGTCAGGAAGTCAAGCTTTTGTGTATTTTTTTATCTGAAATAATATTTAAAATTACATTTGTTTTAAAATTTAATAATTGGTCAGAATGCACAGGGGTGATTTGATTTCTTGTTAACAGTGTATTGGAGCTCTTTAAGCTCTTCGATATTCCATTAATGGAAATACCTTGTACCTTTATATTTTCGTGCTCTTTAATCTCTTTGATATTCCAATAATGGAAATACCTTATACCTTTATATTTCATGCTCTTTAAGCTCTTTATTAATATAATAAGGATTCAAAAGTTTAATAATTTAGTCCATTTGTTAATTCTGAATTCACAAAGGTGATTCAAGCACTTTGTTAACCAAGTAGAGTAGCTCATTAAAGATCTTTATTATTATATTAATGATTTTGATTATTACTCTAGGGTATCTTCCAGATTAATTCAAATAAATTAATAATTTATTATATAACTCTTATGTTGTAAGTTTCATACACAGTCTTCTTCAAGGACTACAAATACTTTGATATTATGGATTATGTCCTCAAATGTACTGGGCAAGCGTGGTCTCTGCCTTATTTATATGTTTTTCAACACTACTCAGTTTGCCTTGTGAGACCATGATTCACTTATATCCCTCAGTTATCTTACTTTGAATAAATAATTCTATTTTTTGTTAAAATTGCAAATTTTCCTATTATTTGTTGTTACATTAAATTCCTTATTGATTCCGCCCTCCCTCTTCCCGGCTGTCGTGGCCTCTAGCGGTTAGAGTTGGAGGGGGTAAACGGTTCCAGAGAATAAAAAAGTCAAGGTGAAAATCACTCCTGCTGCATCCAAGAGGGATTTGCACACCTACCTTTTCGTCATGAAATGCGAGCTAAACTCCTTGTACCACACGTATTCTCGTGTATGTCTATATTTTATTATTTGAGTGTTTTATGATATTATATATATATATATATGGCTACAGCATATTTAAATATGTAAATGGAAAATAAATACTTGTAGAGCTTTGAAATGAGAAAATCAAACGGATAGACAATGTGTTGAAGGAGGATGTGGAGGACAGAGCGCATTGGTGGTCTTAGTTCACCGACCAAAGGAATTCACTTGTAGTAAGAAAGAAACACATAATAATAATAATATAATAAAAATAAAAATTATTACTATATAATGAGGAATCATTAAACACACGAGTTAAAGAATTTTTGTTGGTAAAAATTGAACAATTAAGAAGGTTTTCAAATTTGAAAAACTTTTAAGGTTAATTAGTTTCTACACGATTGTAGCTTTTACAATTGTCGACAAAAGTAAAATATTGCTATGTATTTCATTTTGATGCAATAATATTACATTGGCTGTTAGTTTATTTGATATTTTTCATCAGAACTCGATACTTGTAAAATTGTATAAATAAGTGTTTTAGTTCCCTTCCTCAACCCGTGGTGTGAAGATTTAAAGGTGAAATCGTGCGCATATTCTCCCACTTCTTCCTTCTTGTCGTGACGTCAGCCTCAGGGAAGTTATGTAGCTGAAGAAGGGACAACTCGAGGGAAACAATTCAAATATACCACCGCCACTTTAGTGTGTAATAAATGTTTTAAAAATAAGGGATCATGCCAAGATTGGCATCAATATTAAATATCTTAGTTTTATGAAGAAAGCACTTAATAAAAAAAGTGGATAGTAGTATGTAAGAGGGAGGACAATTAATTTAATCTGAAAACTTGTAAGTAATTTTCTCTATAATTATTAACAAATATAATATTGCAATGTTTGATGCTTTATAGATAAATTGTACAAACGTTCATTAATATACTATATATAATTTGATAGTAATAATAAACTGCACTACGGGGTTTTCAAGACTTATAATCACCGTTAATCAAATCAAAATCATGTAGAAGATGTTTTAAATAAATGTGTTTGTCACCATGTAATTTTACACTTTTGAGTAATACGCATATTTAACTGAGCAAATATGCTAGGGGTGAAGATGGTTGAATTTAGAGGAAGTGTACACGTATTTGCGTGCAGGCAGAGTGGAAAACCATTTAGGAAAGAGTCCCCCTCCCCCTTCTGGGATTTGACAACTGAAGCGGGTATACATAATAATTGATTTTGTTAATATTTTTTCGTAAGGTCCTACTATTTTATTAGCACTTGTAGACCTGTATTTATAAACAAAAATTTTGTGAGTCTCATCTTTTTACCTGTTCTGGAAGTTTGCATATTTATACTAATAAGGTAGGAGCTTGCGTGGCGGGAGGATGGAAAACCTTTTAGGAACAACAACGTAAGTAAGCCCAGTTGGTATTTGAACCTCAATCTCCCAATCCCGACAAACCAAACTAGATAAGACTCTTGGCTTTGTACACATACCCGACGATGTGGCTGGGTAGATATTATTTTTTGTAAATACTTTTTTTTTATAAAAGTTGACAAAAAGATCATATTAAAAGGCAAATTTATTATTAAAGCTCAGCAATACTGTAGCTTGTATTCTACTAATAGAAATTATCTCTACTTTGTCGTTTTAATTTGAGTATAATCTTAATTTTTCATGCCATTGTTACAACTTGTCATTAATCGTCTGTATTTTAAAATTTTAGAAATGAAATATAATAATTCGTATTTCCAACAATGTTTTATATATATATATATATATATATATATATATATATATATATATATTAAGCCTATTACAACTCCACTTATAATGAGCCAGTTTTACATGGTTTTCCCTCAGGCAATAATATTTCAACAATGTTAAGTTATTGCTCTAGATCGGGGGTTCCAAAATGGTGGCCCACGAAACTTCTTGCGAAAGTAATATACTGTAATAAAATTTGGTGTTTTTTTCAGAGAAACGGAAAGTTTTTTACTAGTGTGGGAATAAATACATGAAATCTCCAAATAATGTCTTCCTTACATTTGCTGTATAAAGAGTAAATTTTTTATCGGAAAATTCGTTTAACATACAATTAAACATTTTTAAATAACCTATTTCATTCGCAATTAAATACCTTTTCTCATTTTTGCACAGCTTGACAAAAATTAGCTGATTATGATGAGGTTCGTCACTAGACTTGAGGATTCAGCTGTGACCTTCTGGCATTTTTAATTTGGAAACCGGTGACCTGGTGGTCTAGGAGTAAGGTGTTGGACTTTTGTGCTGGGGTTCGGGGTTCAATCCTTGGTCCTGGCACAGATTTATCTGATTGCCAAACCCTTCCTTCACCTCTGACAAGACGTGTATTAATCCCAACTGGTGAATGTGGGGAATGCAAGGACTCCACTTTGGCTCGGATCACACGTTAAACTGTAGGTCCTCCATTTCATCTCACAATCACCCTACCATTACAAATTAGCGTAAGTGTGTATAGACCGAACGGGTAGTAAGACACGGTGCTAATAGTAGTAATAATAATAATAATAATAATAACAATAATAATAAAAGTAAAAATAATATGGAAACCACTGACAGAGATGTACCAAGTAATTTGATTGTTTAGTTTGACACGCAAAGGTAATCACGCGGACTTAGCCTAAGCATCAAGCTAATCTACTTTTTTTTTGCTAGTGGCGGGAGAGGTCAGGATTCGATTCTTAGCTGAGTGTGGTAAGGGTGGGTTTTCATAAATAGTTTCCTCCACCCTTCATATTTAAATGAGGGTAAATTTCTTCTAAATCTTACTTTTCTCGTAAGCATATAGCTTTTTGTAAATACATGCATATAGCCCAGATGGACGTGTAGCAAAAATAAGAAAGTAAATTTTTTAATTTAATATTTTAAATTTTTAAGAGTCTTGTTAAAATATTTAAGATAATTTAGTATTTTTTTCTTCATATCTATTTTTATTTTTATATTTACAAAATTATTTCTTCATTTAATTAGACTATTTCTTTTAAGCTAACTATAACATTTCCATCCAGCCACAACCCGTTCTGATCATCTTGCTGAAGAATATTTTGAAAAGTTTTCGCAGTGTCATAATTTACTATTTTCCTCATAAAAAATGCAGAAAGATAAATCCATTTGGAAGAAATTAGTCATTAATCATCAGTAAACTGCCGTTAAATGAATTTTTACCCGAAAAACAAGTATTCAGTGTTTATTGTCAGGTAAACACTCATTAGATATCCATTTTAAACCAAATCGTTAAAGTGAATTGCAAAAAAAAAAAATCTAAACATATCAATTTTCAGTAAATTACTCTTATTTTAAGAGTTAGCGTCTGTATAAGAACCCTGAGGATTAGTCATATGTTAAATATCAATATCAAGTTTGAATGAAATTCAAAAATATTTTAGGATCAAGACCAAGGGACATACATAATTGTAAACTAAAAATTTTTTGAGTTTGGGGCATATTAAACACAAAATTATAGGGTTGAAAATTTTCATGATTGCATGAATTTATATTTATATGAGAAAGGAAAAACAGTTTACAATCAGATATTTAAAAAAAAAACTTCTAAAGAGATGTGGTTTTAATATTGCAGTTATAAAATAGCTGTTTATAATGACAAAGAAATATCTGTTTATTTAATAGTGGTTTAAAATATTTTATTTTGCTTTTCTTGGTTACATATTTATTATATTTTGTGTTTTTTATTTTGTAAATAATAAAAGTTTTTCTTGTGCTTTATTCGTTCAAGTCAAGTATTTTGGTTAAATTCATTATCTTATTTAATATTGATGGAATTATTGTAACAAATGTTCTTTAACGTGTGCATCATAATATTTTGAGTAGTAAAATATTAATCTATTAGTTTTATTTTCCTTAATTGATGGAATTAAAAAGTGCGTTTACTTTGTTTAATAATGTTTAAATATATGTAATTTCATTATCTCACGCCAATATTATTCTTGCTACAAATATTCTAACAGATGTCTAACACTTCTACATTATTATGTAGTGATTTATATAAGGCATATTGTTGAAACCTAAAGTTTACTTGTGAATGTGTCACAGCGCCAATGCTCGAAGAATAACGAGTCCTCCTAAGCTGACGTCATGCGCAGAAACGGACGATTTTTAGGGGCCATAAGGTTTCGTCTTACTTCCTCCCACCACGTCCTCAACCTATACCCTCCAATTAAAAATGACCATACACTTATTTTTTATCCCTAAAAAAATATATTTTACAGCATTTTGATAACTTCATGCTGTACGTGTACCCTCAGTCCATTCCACTTTTTATAGGAAGAACCTTAGCTGACAGCTAGAAAAATTACTAGATCTACTTTAACGTATTCATATGTTAGTTTCAGGATATGCAGCTGTTGCTTTTAATAGGACTTTGTACTATCAAAACTAATAAATAAAAACATATTAAAATATTATCAATTTTGGTCGCACAAAAAAAGTTTGAATTTCATTAAAGGCCCTTCGTATGATTTTACAATTTTCTATTATTGATAGAAAGTACTGTAATCATTAAAAAAATCTAACTTGAGATTATTATGAATGTTTACATTTTATGTGACCCCAAACCCAAATTATTTGATTTTACAATCCTGTCTGGCTGTCCCTGGCAACGAATCTGAAACGGTTGGATAGATTTTTTTCATACTTGATATTTTGATAGGACTTTCCCTCAAGATTTTTATTTTATTTTGACTCTTGCCCTCAAATTAAGGGTAGTTTACTGATGAATGGTTTTTGTAACTTAATTTTTTTAGAAAATGGTTCTAGCTATGATGTTTAAAATACATTTTTAGAATATTTTGGTACGATATAATTTGTTTTTTTGATAAAAATACGTTCAAGGGTAGCTAACAGATGGGAAATTTTTGAAAACTAGAAATATCTTGAAAATATTAAGGGTAGTTTACTGATGACTGATTCTTAAAAACTTAAAATACTTTACAAATGACTCTAAGGCTTTGGTTCCAAATGGGTTTCTTGGAAGTGTTTGACATATAATTAAAAGTGTTTAACTGTTCTTAGAGTAGAAAATCATTTACGGGTAGATTACTGATAAATATTTTTAAAAAACTTGATTTAAAAAAATGAGTATAATGGTTTTGTTTAAAAAATATATTTGGAAACGGTTGATCGCCCAAATAACACTATAATTTGTTTGTTGGATAATAGTTTACTGCTGAAGACTTATTTTTTAAAGTTTAAATATTCTCGAAAATAGTCATACCTATTTTGTACAAAATAGATATAGGGGGACAATTTTGTATTATAATGAATAATGTGCTTTAATTTTTCGCATGTAATCGACAAGGCATCGATTGAGGCGCTTGTTTGTTTAACATTTGATGTGTTTTGGATTGTAAGTGACAAAACGAGTAGCGCAAGGTAGGTGTTTTGATTATTTGGCAAACAATAGAACACATGCACTGATAACTTAAATATAATGTCAGCATTCCCCACGGTAAATCAGGCTAAGATAGTAACGTTTCCAAGCTAACCGGGCTGACAATTAACCATCGAGTCTAGGGGCGTCGCTCTGTCCATTTTGGGAGTTACGGGAGCAAGGACACCGGAACGCTGAGTACGAGTGCTGACGGGCTGCCACCGCACCCAAGGTACCGAGGTTCATACCCTTGTAAGGCCACCGAGAGGTCAATCAGGCCATTGGTTAAGCATTTCTTGCTATACTTAGCTAGGTCACGAGATCCTAAGTAATTCCATTTAGTGCTTTCATATCTTTTAATATTTCTCAACATCCCACTTTGTAATAGAGTATGGTAGTACAATAAAACTATAAAAACCCAAGCCGAACGTCAATTATAAACCCACACAATCATATTTCAAGTCATCGCCATTTTCCTCATCAGCAACTCATCCTGACAATTTAATCCCACAAACGGCGTGAGAGGGGGACACTAAAATTAATAGGTTAGTTTATTCATGACAAATTATAGAAAAAATATGAGATTTTCGAGATTGGCCTTAATGATTGTGTTCAAAATATATATATTTGGTGATAGTTTTTCATGATAAATAAGAATACGTTTTTATTTCTACAAATTAAACCAATTTTTATGTTGAATTACAAATAGTTCATATACTGAAAATTTGAAATATGTTAAAAATATTTGAACAATTTGGTTTAAACTTATTTAATGAAAATTTAATTTTGAAAAAGCTTCAATAAACAATATGAGAAAGTTAGTGTTAGTTTGTCGTCCCATTTATTTGCTACTGCATTTCACTACCTGGTTAGACTTAACACAAGTGTACTAATTTCGTCAAGTGTTAGTGATTAGGACGCGTATTCACATTTGGCGTGGGGATAAAGTGAAAAATCATTTAGTTAAATTCACCCTTAGTACACCCGGTTGGTTCTTGAAACCCCATCTCCTCGTCATTGGCAGTGTGAGAGTGATGATTTAAGCCATATGATCTCCGAATCGTATATATGAAAATTGGATTGTATAAGTGGTTCACGATAATTTTACAGTTAAAGAATTACAAAAATAAATGGTATGACACCATTGCACAAGCTTTCTCATTTAGTGTATTTTAAAGTTTGAAACAAAATTTTCAAAAATAATTTTCAGTAAACTACTCTTAACTATCCTCACATTATCTGTAACTGGCAAAATTAAAAGCGTGTTATTATTATTATTTATTATGAGAAACAATCCCTCTTTACCCATTTTAAACTATATCTTTAAGGCCATTCCCGAAAAAATTGATCCTAGCTAAACTACATTTAAATTAATTTTTTTTAGAAAAATAAACAAATTTTAAGTTATTATGTATCTTGTAAAACCCCAGATACCAATTTAAAACAAAATAATTGCAATTATGTAAAAAAAACTCAAATCTTTCAAAAATCAGTCTTAGAAAACCACTACCAAATATTTTTTTGGAAGTAAAACAAATAAATATTATCATATTTACTGTTAAAATCCTACCGGATAATGATTTTAATCAAATCGTTTGAGTTATTTTATCTAAAGATTTTACCAAAAAACTATTATGTGCATAGAATTATTTTACATTCAATTAAACTCTCCCCAGATAAATATTTAAAATGGTTAAAGCCCTTTTCGAAAAATTTCAAATTTAAAAAAATCATTCCTTAGCTAACAACCCTTCAACAAAATTTTACCTGAAAACCAAGAACACAATGTTGTTTGTGAATTCAAACCCACCCAAGATATTAATTTCAAACAAAGTCATTAAAGCCATTATAGAAAAATTTTGGATTAAAAAAAATCACTCATCAGTAAGCCTCCCTTATTTTAAGGGCTGGAGTTTGAATTTAAAAAAACAACCGTGTCCCGAGGTATGGGATAGACAAAATAGACGAACATACAAGGGAACATAGAGAATTGTAAAATCAACTTTTTTTGAGTTAGGGAGCACATACAACGTATATATTCATCATAATCTCGAGACAGAAAATTTTCGCTATTAAAATACTTTCTTTCTGTTAGGATGAGAAAGTAAAAAAAACTCATTCCATATCCCTTCTTTTAAATATATGTTTTCGTTTTGACAAATTAATAATATAGTCGCCTTACTGCCATCGTTACAAACATATCTTCTAACCAGATAATTACAAATACATATTGCGTAACGTTACATCTGTCACTAAATGCTAAGATTAAAAACGAATGGACTATAGCTAACAGTGAACCATTCTTCACTGTTATTACAGCGTAATGTGAACGAACCTCTCTGTCTAGAGTACAGTAACAGTTTGTGAAGTAAGAAACCTACATTCCCACGTGAGGAGAAGTGTTGTTAAAAAGGAGGAGGGGGTGGCGGGGGGGCGCTTCTCCCCTTCTTTACGCCACTTAGCATAGTGAAGCGACATCCCCCGTACGATGACTTGGACAAATATTGAACCAAGAAACCAAACACTGATCTTGTGTTTCAAGTAGCCTGTCTATTTGTCCGTCCTCCAGTTTCAGCTAGATCTCTCGCTACCTTTCTCTTTCCACCTCTTTTTCTGCGATGGGAACATATATAGTCAGATCGCCATAGATAGAACCATTTAGATGATTGTAAACAAAACATTTTGAGTAACAAATGTTTGAAAATAAACAGTATGTGACAATTGTACGAACTTTACCATTTTTTATTTAAATATTAAACAATATTTAAAAAAATCAGTTATTATTAGCACCGCGTCTTACTACCCGTTTGGGTTATACGCACTTACACGCTAATGTGTGGTAGAGTGATTGTGAGATGAAATGAAGGACCTACAGTTTAACGTGGAATCCGAACCACGGTGGAGGCCTGGCATTCCTCACATTCACAAGATGTCTTGTCAGAGGTGAAGGAAGGGTTTGGTAATCAGATAAATCTTTGCCGGGACCGAGGATTGAACCCCGGCCGCCAAAAAAATCAGTTATCAATAGACCACCCTTAAAAAACACAAAATACACTCTAGTCTACTATGTAAAACCCTTAACTTGTACCCATTTTAAATAAAACCATTAGAAGCAATTTTGTAACATTTTCAAATTTTCAAAAATTTGTCATCAGTAAATAAACCTAGGTGAGAGTGTAGGGGACGCGAGAAAGGGTCAGTGTTTTTTCAGTTTTTATAGCAAAACATTTTTTGGCAAAAAAAAAGCTCTATTTGAAACATGAGTTTAATTTTCTTCCCATGATGATATCAACAGTGGTTGGATATTTTTTTATAAGCATAGCTGCATTAAATTACAAATTTGTTAAGTGGAGGGAAAAAGTTGTTATTAAATCCCCGGACACCCTTGCCAAATATTCAAGAACTGTTGAAATCTTCATGTGGAGAAAATTAAACTCTATGATTTACTTTGACAAAAAAAAAATCTTTCAAAGAGCAGGAAGGCTATCTACTGTTATTTATCATGTGAGTTTATCCACGCATATTAATTCTAAATAAATTTGTCAAAACCAGTTACTAAAATTCCGTCATCAGTTAAGTACCCTTAGTGTTTTATATCTAGAATTAAAATATAAATTTCGTGTCGAGGTAAAATTATTGGGCCTACAACATTTAAATATCGAGTATGAACGAAACCAATCAAGTCATTTCAATTTGGGTTCAGAGGCACATACAACTTCAAAATTCATCTTCCTCTCAAGGTATAAAAATGTTCAAGATTTTAACACTATCTCTCTATGAGAAAGTAAAAAAGTCTTGCGTCTTTGCAGATGAGCCACAATTACAAAACCTAGATCATAGATATGAAACATGGGCTCCAACCTTGAGGTTAAGTCACCAGGCAACACTGATTTATTGTATACCATAAAGCAATTAGTGTAACTTCTTCCTTTGGGTTGGGCGTTCAACTCAAACTCATTCTTTCCAAGCCATATGGATTAGGTTGAGATATTTATTCATGGATGAAAATGAAGAGGAAATGTCACAACAAACGTGTCCAACATGTAGTTAGCTTTTACTCGTGGTCAGACAGCTTCAGTGTATTCAGTAAATTAGCTTCAGATCTAGGAGAACATGGTTTGATAGCGAGTGAGGCCTATTTAATATTAAGTTTGATAGTGAGCTTGATTAATTTCTTTGATACAATCTTTACAGGAGTGTTTATAATGAAAGTTTCTTAATGGCTTAGTCCAAGACAAGGAGTTGAGACAAGGGTAATTTTTTTAGAGGAATTGTAAGCGCATAAGTAATAAGAAAAATAAGGGAAATCACTGGAATGTGCCACATGAGAGAAACCTTCCGCTAGTACACCCGACCAAGATTAGAGCCTTGACTGCCCCTTCAACCGTTAGCCCAGTATATTGCAAGAGTGGCGACTTAGATTTCATAGCCCACTAGTGTAGGTTTAGTTTTTGGTGTTAACTGTGTTTCCAAGTGAGTTTCTAAGTGGTGGGCTAGCGTGGACAATTGAAATTACGTCTTGCTAATATCTATAACAGACACATTCGGAATATTCGGTTTTTTTTAATATTCGAACTATAGCAGAGTTTAGCGCGTCCTTGTTATTGTAATCAGACATATTCATGTTCCATAACACTTCTTCGGCTTCGTAAAGTTCCACAAATTGGACGTTTTCCCGCCCAGTCCACCATCTAGCGCGAGCTGCTCTCACCATCCCGCCACCAATTTTGGAATGATTCTCGTGTCCAAGATGACCCGAAAAGTTGAGCACGGTCCGAGTCACTCGGCTCGGATGGCTGCCGTCTAAGTGGGCTTGGATTACATGTTTAAACGATACGAGTAGCGTCCGACTGAGCGTCAGAGCCGGTCCGAGCGTACTCGTGACGTGTCAACGCGGTTTAACAAAATGATGGTTTTGTTTTGATGAGGAAAACTTACTTAGCGGAAGCTGTAAAGGCCTATCAAAATACTTGATGTACGGCTACATAAAAGTGTATCTAATAACCTTTGTAATCTTCACTCTACAATACCTGATAGCCTAAGGCGTCACTCACGCAGTTGAATCGACTGCCAATGACCGGGAGATAGGGGTTCAAATTCAGAGTCGGGTGTAATGAAGGTGGTTATTATTAAATGGTTTTCCGCTCTCCTTCCCCGCAAATGTGGGTTCACCTCCTTTAAATTAAATCGTCTTCATCCCTAACTCATAAGCGTAGTTAGTACATATGCGTATAACCTAAACTGGTATTAAGACGTGAAGCTTAAAAAAAATCTCACGATAGCTCTACAAGCATCCTCACTTCATTCCTCCGAGAGTAGCTCATAATTGTAACACGTGTAACTTCAAGTAAATAAATACACATCACAAGAGAACATGAGAAGGTGGGTAGGAGGGGCGGGTTTATCAGCCAATATTTCTGCTCCTGGCCTTGGACCCCACGTAACAATGACGTCATCAAGTGATCTAACGACCCAGGGCTATCTGTGGGGATGAGAGAACGGGGTGGTAGAAGAGGGCTACATTTGCTGCCTAATTGGGTGACAACACAAACGATGACTACCATTTGACAAACGTCGGGGCCTATGTAGCTCTCCTCTACCCCCACCACTTCCCTCTCTGTTTTTCTCTCTGCCCGCGAGGGTTTTAATGTAATATTTTAAAAATATCATCTCTGCTGGCGTATCTCTAAATTCCTCCTCCCCCTCCCACCCTTCTCCTCTATCATTCCTGAGCGAGTCCGAGGGTTGATTGTCTACCGGGACAGTCACACATGAAACATTAGACAGAGTACAGTCCCAGGAGGAAAACACAATGCATGGCTTGGATTAAGAAATTTCGCTTGGAACAACTACACTTGATTTTTTAAGGTGGGATTGTAGGGGACGCGAGAAAAGGTTGGAGATTTATGCAGTTTTTATAAGCAACTTTTTTTTTTGCTAAAATAAAACAAATATTGCTCCACTAAAACAAAGAGCTTAACTTTCTTCACATGGTGGGTGATGTAAACATTAGCTGAATATCTGTCATGAGCATAGCAGCACTAGATGACAAACTTTTTAATTGAAGAGAAAAAGTTGTCTTTAAAATTCATCCCACCCTTGACAGATATTCAACAACTGTTGATATCACCATGTGAATAGAATTAAGCTCTTATGTTTCGATTGAAGAACTATTTGATTATTTAAAAAAATTGCTATAAAATTGCAAGAACTCTCACCATTTCTTGCGTCCCTTACACTTCCACCTGACGCGGCTAAACTTTTGTGGAACTAGCTCAGCGCCTGGATGCTCGACTGGAATGGAGGTGTATGGGGTAGTATGAGAGTTTTCACATGCTCCGGAGCCGACTGCCCGGCAACCGGGTCGTCGCCGGACCACACCACTACACACCCGGTCGCCGGCTACCGGGCGTGTAGTGGTGTATTGAATGTTAATGCATGCTTTCACACGTGCCGGCCATCAGTCACCCGGTAGTATCTACGGGATAAAGACGTGTTTTTTTTTGTTCGAGGTTACACCACATTATGCAATGGCGAGTGATATTGAAATTGATATTGAGATGTTAATATCATCGGTTGAAGCCTGGCCGGTTCCATGGGACTAAACGTCCGAAATCTATAAAGACAAGAACGTGACAAAACAAGCTTGGAAAGAAATAAGTATTGAATATATGAGTGACTTCGAGGAATTGGTAGATATTTATAAACATACATTTGGTAAGTATTGTTGTTTATTCAAAAATTACAATGCAGAAAGTATTGACTTATATTTTTGATTTAGAGATATTGAAAAATACACATTTAGTGAGTATTGTTGTTTATTCAAAAGTTATTACAATGTAGAAAGTATTTACTTATATTTTTGATTGAGAGATATTGGAAAATATACTTTTAGTGAGTATTGTTGTTTATTCAAAAGTTTCAATGCAGAGAGTATTTACTTATATTTTTGATTGAGAGATATTGAAAAATATACATTTAGTGAGTATTGTTGTTTATTCAAAAGTTTCAATGCAGAGAGTATTTACTAATATTTTTGATTGAGCGATATTGAAAAATATACATTTAGTGAGTATTGTTGTTTATTCAAAAGTTTCAATGAAGAAAGTATTTACTTATATTTTTGATTGAGAGATATTGAAAAATATACAGTTAGTGAGTATTGTTGTTAATTCAAAAGTTGTTAGAATGTAGAAAGTATTTTCTTATATTTTTGATTGAGAAAAATTGAAAAATATACAGTTAGTGAGTATTGTACTTTATTATAAAGAGTCCATGTAGAAAGTATAAACTTATATTTGATAACTGCCAACTGATGGCTCCAGCATTCATTAAAAGGTAGTCAGATAGTATATTTCTTATATTGTTTGCTGTCACTCCCACGCGTAGTACTTGTTCTCTGTGTACAAACTTTGACAATATCAACTGCAAAATCTGGTTCCAAATTAATCGAACGATGAAATATCCTCCACTTATTATTACTGAGAATACCTTTTAGCACTAGTTAAACGATAATTAAAAACTCTTTTGTTTAAAGTCATAATTGATCCAGCGTAAGGTCGAAGTAGATGTTTGTGTAGCGCGAATGCTTCATCTCCCACTAAGAAATATGACATATTAGGGCTTAACGTTCCTGGTAGGCATTTATCAGCTGGTAATTCCTGTTCATTATTTTTAATCGATGACCACAGTGAAGATCTTTTAAATACTTTTGAGTCGCAATCTTTGCCATAATTTCCGATGTCAACTTAAATAAAACAATATTCCGAGTCTGCTACCGCCATTAATACTACTGACGCATAACCTTTGTAGTTATGGTACATCGAACCAAGTGGGTTGACTATGCGAATGTTTTCCGTCAACTGCTCCTAAGAAGTGGGGAAAATTAGCTTTTCTTTCATAATTTGAAGCGATCGTTTCCCACTGTTCTTTTGTAGGAATGGGTATGCATTCCAACCGCATGACACACCAGATACTAATACCATAGAGAAATGTGTTATTCCTTTCTCTATGCTAATACATACATGTCTAACTATTTTGCTCACTATTGAAATACCAACTCTGTAGCTGTAGTGCAGATCTGTTAGAGTACAGCCACTCACCAGACACCTAGAACCACAAACTCAACTATTTATTATTTTTACTTAATTTCAGGTAAAAAGGTAGTGAAGCATTGGGGAAACATCCGATACGCCTTCTTAAAATCTCGTAAAAAACATAAATGAGTTACAAAATAGGGGGCTGGTGCTTCTGACATAAAAAAGTATGTATACAAGGATCAGCTCAGATTTTTGAATAAAGTATATGAGGAGCGGAAAACACTTGATAATCTATCAGAAAATATAGAAAAGTCTAAAGAAAAAGTATATGTAGGAATATCTGAACATGAAAATAATGAAAAAGTTGATAGAGTCAAAAACACATGGAATGAGCTGGTATGTATAAAGTGTAAATTAGACAGAGTAGAGCTTAAAATGATACAAGATCTGGAAGAACGTCCGTCAGATCGACAGTTGTCATTCTTCAAAGGGATTATTCCATCATTGGAAAAATTAGATGACGACATAATAGAGTTTCGAATAGGAGTACTACAATTTATATAAAATATTAAACAGCAAAAACGAATGCATTCGTCCCATCAGCCTGCCACTACGTTGATCTACCAGCAGTTTCCCCACCAAACTACAAGTAGGCCTACTCAACATTCAAGTTCAAGCCAACAGATGTTTCCATCAATTGGAAGTCAGTTTTACCGGTTTCACGGCCAATAGTTTTCTGCTGCGCAGTCTGTCTTCAGCCCATCGAATAGTCCATCCCCGGCGATGTCTACCAATTCACCTAAATTGGATTATATTGAATTCGCTTATCTTTATTACTTTCTCGCTATCTTACAGATAGAGAAATTATTGTGGTCGTCAAAAAAAAATCGCACTCAAGATTTTAATGAATCCTGACGTTTCATGACTCCCCGAATCCAAAAGTGTTTTTTGACTTTCCGTCTGTCTGTCTGTACCTCCAACTAGAGGCTAAACTATCTTACAGATCGGGCTAAAACTTGGTATCTAGGGTTTTCATAGGATTTCCCCAAAGGGTTTTTGGAATTGGATATCTAACCCTAAAATTAATGGTAGTTTACTGAAGGCCAAAAAGAGAAAAAGTCGATTTGCTCAAAACCGCCTATAACGATTTTGATTAAATTTCATTTTTAAACATTTATAGATATTCTAAACAAAATGTTGTCTCTCAATATTTCGGCAAAATGACTTCAAGGGTTCTAGTCTGATGCGTAAATGATTTTTTTTATATCTCCTAAACTATTTGAGATATGAAATTACTTATCGTTACAAATATGCAGGTCTCTTTACAAAACAAATATTTTATAAGAAACATATTTTGACAAAACCAATAACTTTCAAGCTATACGTAAATATATATATATATTTTAAATTTTCGAACACAAAAGGTAAAAGTATTGCGACCGCAAAAGAAAATCTAACCTGAAATGTTGATGGCTATCGATGTCTCTAGACCTTTTGAACCATAAAAAGTTGTTTTTGCAATGACGTATGTCTGTGTGTCTGTTTAAACTTAAAATTAAGAGGAGTTTAAGAAAGGGTGAAAAGAGAAAATATCGATTTTCTCAAAATAGACTTTAACGATTTTGATTAAAATTCGTATCTAGGTGTTGATTAAGATTATAAATAAACTGGCTATTTTCATTTTACCATGAAAATGAATTTAAGAGTATTTTACAGAAGCAGAAACTTCCGTAGCTCCGCAACTATTTGAGATACTAAATAACTTATCATTTCAAAATTGTTTTACTATTAAAAATAAAAAAACTTTTATATGAAATATATTTTTATAAATCCAACAGGTTCTGAGATATTGGCAAATATATGAATACAATTTTGTGATCTTTAGTTGTTTAGAGATACTACTTAGGTTTTAACGAAATAATTCTCCATTGCCATAGAGTAATTAAATATAGGTAAGTCTCTAAAGGTTTATGTTGTTTTTCCTTAAACCTCTTATGAGAAATGTTTGTACAACAATGATCTATATCCATTTTAGACTCAATAGTCAATATTTAAATTTTTTTTATTGGTCAAAATTTATAAATGAGGAATTTAATAGCAATGCGATGACATGAAAATTTGCAACACCTAATAAAATTTTAAAAATTTTAACTGGAAGTTGGAATTTTAATACGAAGTGTTGAGCCTTGTGGATCCAACATTGATCTTTTTTATCGGTCCAAACATACAAATGAGGACATATTCTTTAAAAACTAAATTATAATATTTAAAACCGGGTCTAAAAAAAGGTTTTACATAAGTATAGTGCAATTTATTCTTGGGATTGCTATTGTATATTATAATTTTGATTAAAATTCGTATCTAGGTGTTGATTAAGATTATAAATAAACTGGCTATTTTCATTTTACCATGAAAATGAATTTAAGAGTATTTTACAGAAGCAGAAACTTCCGTAGCTCCGCAACTATTTGAGATACTAAATAACTTATCATTTCAAAATTGTTTTACTATTAAAAATAAAAAAACTTTTATATGAAATATATTTTTATAAATCCAACAGGTTCTGAGATATTGGCAAATATATGAATACAATTTTGTGATCTTTAGTTGTTTAGAGATACTACTTAGGTTTTAACGAAATAATTCTCCATTGCCATAGAGTAATTAAATATAGGTAAGTCTCTAAAGGTTTATGTTGTTTTTCCTTAAACCTCTTATGAGAAATGTTTGTACAACAATGATCTATATCCATTTTAGACTCAATAGTCAATATTTAAATTTTTTTTATTGGTCAAAATTTATAAATGAGGAATTTAATAGCAATGCGATGACATGAAAATTTGCAACACCTAATAAAATTTTAAAAATTTTAACTGGAAGTTGGAATTTTAATACGAAGTGTTGAGCCTTGTGGATCCAACATTGATCTTTTTTATCGGTCCAAACATACAAATGAGGACATATTCTTTAAAAACTAAATTATAATATTTAAAACCGGGTCTAAAAAAAGGTTTTACATAAGTATAGTGCAATTTATTCTTGGGATTGCTATTGTATATTATATAGTTTCACATATATATCTAGTTTTGAGTAAATATCTCCATTTTTAAATAATAGAGCAAGAAAGTCCGTGTAGAGTTCCGTACCATTTATTTTTACTGTACTGTACGCGTCAATAAATGTAAAAAAAAATTGAAACGAGTTTTACTTACTTAAGTGTAACAGCTAGCATTCAAATAGATTGGCTGCAATATCTCATATAAGTACTCTGACGCTGGATATTATCTTTTAAATGATTGTGTAACTCATCAAAATAGGAAACAGACATTCTGAAGCAGTTAAAAAAAACTGGTTTCATCTGCTCGTAAGTCCTCAAACAACGTATAAAATTCTCCAAACTTTTTTCTTTTCATATCTATAAGATGCACCCAATTAATTCTTTGCTTTATTTTGTGACGGCTGCGTCATCGATACAAAAATCACATCGCAATAATACGTTTACGCGCCATTGTGATTCGTGAGTGACTAAACACACTCACTAGTGTCGTCCGGAACGAGTGTAAGCCCGGAGTAGTGTGAAAGCTCGACAATGACTGGGTACCCGGTACCGGCTAGCCGGATCCGAATCCGGATGTTTGTGAAAAGGCTCTAAGAGCCTAAAGGTCTCAGCTTGAGTTCGGATCCCAGCCGGTCACACTATAGGCGAGGTCATATGAAGGTGTATTTTTTCCATCTACTCTCAAGACAAATGTTGGAACATTTCTTCTTAGTTATACCTCCTATACCTTTCCTGTTAAATTAAGTATCTACTCTTGTGTTTAAAGTCTCAGTGTTTTCACAATAGACTGGACTGCCAATGATGGCGAGATCAGGGTTCAATCTTGACCGGGTGTACCGAGAGTGAATTTCCCTGAATGTTTTTCCACTCTACCTCCACGCAAGTAGGGGTACACTTCATCTAAGTTCAACCTTTCTAATTACTTACACACTATTGCGCTAGAAATTATATTACCCACTTCGAAATATATTTCAATTCACTTTATAATGCTTATAAAAGTTGTTGTTCATACTTTAAAATGAAAAACACAGTGGTTAAATAATATTTCTAGTTGACAATATGAATTAGGAAATGCTTTTATTTTATGTATATTTAAGAACGTTGTCTACTTGTGACATCAAGCCCAGTCAAGATAGGATTTCCCATGTTAATTAATTTACGTTTTACTCAGCGAGTTTTAAAGAAATAACCTTGAAACAAAAACCATAAATTCTTAAATAAATCTAAAAATAGTCCTACAGTGTCACAAATTATTATTTTTAGCTTAAATAGTTTTTTGTAAACGTATTTTCTCTATAAATCCTCTACAATTCAGGCTATTTGTCTTGGTCACATGTAGTTGTCTTCCTGTGAGAATGTAGATTTAAAAAGTCTGTGGTAGCATATGTATATCTAGAAGATAAAACCAGAAAAAGGTAGAATTAAAAAGCAAGGTAACATTTTCAAGGCACAAATATTAAAGTGATTGTGTAAACTTGTCAGAGAATGAAGGAAAAGGTTATCAGCACATAGACAAGAACCCTCTCAGGGGGAACTTCTCATTTTCTTCCTCATCTTTCTATTATGTACATTTGCATTTAAGTGTGATTGTACTTATGCTGATTAGGCACGTCAAGTTAAGATGCAGCCCACTTTGAAAAAGATAATAAATAAATAATAAAAAATATTCTCCAAATAGGCAAGTCGTTAAAATAATGTGGTAAGTTTGGTTAAAGATTTATTGCAATGTTGATCAAGACTGATTTTAGACAAGTTAACCAAGATTATGCTACAACAAAATAGTAACTTATCCTATTTTTGGGAATATACATTTTAAATCTTTCAAGTTTTAAAACAATCAATACCCATTATCAATGATAATTTTTTAATCTAACTGAAATTATGATTTAAGAAAGGAACCATAAAAGTAGTAATTATAATGACTATTTAAGTATTTAGTTATCTATTTAGCTATTTTTATTTCCATTGCCTTGTCATCATAATGCAACTTCAATCGAGTATAACTCATAATGGAAGAAACTATTGGATTAGTTTACCATCAAAAGCAGTTTTAGAGCTATATTAAGTAATTAATGTGAAATTTTATATTAATTTGAACAATTTGTAATCTCCAAAATGATTTATAAGAGAAACAGCTGATATAATCTAAATTAAATAGCCTATGCTTGTCATTGGGTTAAAAAAAATATTGTAGGTACAAAACATTAAGAGGAAGATAGAAAATGACGAGCCTAAAAAACTTTCTATCTCAAACCCGAGCTTTAATGACGAGCTCGACTCGAAGCTCAAAAACCTAGTAGTCGCAGAGCCGTAATATGTATGTATAGTTATTTACATATAGGTCTATATAGAACAAAGATGTTGCCTTTAAATGCGTGTAGCAAATTTGTTTGAGATCAGCTTGTTAGGCAAGTTAAACATAAATAAGAATGTCAAACAAAAATGTATGGCTGGTTGGATATAATCTTATTAAGAAAGGCTGTTATAAATATGGTATCATCATAAAAATGTAATAGCTAAAATACAAAAGTAAATAATTGTTTATTTATTTAATTTATTTTTAAATTAATTAAATCGTGTAACTAACTTTAATACATGACAGCTGAACATGTATCTATAAATCAGAATTCAAACCTAAACTGATTATACAAAATATCAGTAATTAAACTAAGTAACGTTACAACAGTTATTAAATTAAATCTATATCGTTGAGATTATTGGCTCCCCCGAAGACCAAATCCAAATAAGACAAGATAATTTATTTTAATTGAAAATATTAATTCTCTTAACATAATAAGCGTCTGTTAATTTATAAAATTTCAAGTGAAATAGCGTAATAAATCTGAAAACTTTGAAAATCGAACTGTAGGGAATAATTCGGTCTAGAGTAATTGAAACATAACAATCAAGATTGTTAAAACAGTAAAAGAAAAGTTTCTACTCCTTAAAATAAATAATTTGACACCATTAAATCATGCAATTGAAAGGTTTTTAAAACACCAAACATAAATTACATGATGGCTTACAATAATATTCTACACTTGCCTATATTGGAATTGTTGTTTATTGGTAGTGACAGGTGGTAGAGGGTTCAAAAGAACAACAACATCAATAAAGGTGATAAAACATGGTCATCTACGTAATTCTTATTCTGAGGTCTGCTAAGAAAAAAATATATATAGCTGTTGTGAGCTTAACTCTGTCAGTGATACGATTAATATTATATATATTTATATTAGCATTTTATTTTTGTTTTGAACTGTGTTAACAACTTTAAGGCTATTCGTTTCACATCAAAGTGAGCCCTGTTTTCCTGAATGGATGGAATTCAGCTACGGAGAGAATAGAGGAATAGCATGTAATGAATGCTAAATGTGATTGCTATAGCACTAAGTATAAATTTTGGTGTGAAAATGATTATGTTTTCAAGTATAAGAGGGACTTACATGAATACTCGCTACTGTGACGATTGTGACATGATGTATAATATTATGAAAAGTTAAGGTAACGCAGACCGTAAGGCAATTCAGACGGTATGCAGATACAGAAAGGGTAAGAGGCTCGCATGAATACTCGATTTTGTGAGGATTGTGATGCCAATTAGAAGACTAGGAAAAGTGAAGAAGTTAAGGCAACAAGCACTGTAGGTCAATTCCGACGGCATTCAGCTAAGACAAGAACAGAGGGTTTAGATTACTACTCGATAGTGTGACGAGTGTGACGTCATGTATAACATTAGGAAAAGTTAAGGCAACGAACACCGTAGGTCATTTCAGATGGCATCTAACAAAGATGGGAGCAGAGGGTTTAGATTAATACTCGATATTGTGACGTCCAGTATAACATTAGGAGAAGTTAAGGTAGCTAACACCGTAGGTCATTTCAGATGGCATCTAACAAAGATGGGAGCAGAGGATTTAGATTAATACTCGATATTGTGACGTCCAGTATAACATTAGGAGAAGTTAAGGTAGCTAACACCGTAGGTCAGTTCAGACGGCATGCAGATACGGCGAGTGGAAAGGGTGCTCGCGTGACTGGAACCAATGTTGGGGTCCGCTGATAGGTCATACATCAGCGTCCAAGCCAATTTCTCTTAGCGCTGAGAAATGATAGCCGCTAGCAAACCTACACAAGCCTCCCCGATGGTAATCACCATTGTTTTATTCACAAGTTTTGATTATATCCGGCAAAGTCGTTACGTTCGATGTCTTCATAAGACGTGTGTTTCAGAGTCTTGGGTGCAGGGGAAGGAGCTGGATGAGTAATTCCCCTACCTCGCCAACCTACCCCCTCTCGCACCGCATCCATCCTTTTGACTTATGCGTCGTTGCCAGAACCTTTGTAATCATTATCAATCTTGACATTCTATGGTCACTAGCAACCAAAACATTTTAGGGTACACTAAGTAATTTGGGCGTAGAAGTGCATATTCAAAACTAATTTCTAAATAGTTTGTTTTTAAATCTATCTTGATTAACTAAACATTCAGTGTTTTACAAAATATGTATTTAAGTTTCAAGGAACACATTGCCTTAAAATATAATTTTCTATCCAATTTTAATAGAAAGGACTTCATATGATAGCTAGAAAAACTATTGAATATTCTTTCACGTATTTATACATCCATTCGTGTTAGAAGCAGCGATAACCTTTGATATATACTAGACATATCTATTAAATTACATTGATAAAATATTTCAAACTATTCAACTAAACTAATATAAGAACAAAGCCTTAGGAATGTGTTCGAATTTTAAAAATGCTCTGATTGCTCTCTCTCGAGATAGAGATTGGGAAACTACGCCTTTCTCACAAATAACCGAGAATATTAATTATTTTTGTATTGAAACTTATTATTTACTACCCATCTGGGTTATAATATGCCTATCTAAATGCTTCTGTGGCCGTATGGTCTAAGGCGCCACTCTCTTAATTGGCTAGACTGCCGATGACAGGGAGATTATGGTTCAGATCCAGGAGGTTTTCCCTAAATGGCTTTCCATTAGAACTTTACTCAAATGCTGATACACTTAATCTGAATTCAACAATTTTAATTCCTAATTTATTAACGTAATTAGTAGATATGCGTATAGCCTGACCAGTTGGTAAGAGGCAACGCTAATATATATATTCCATTCACGGTAGGAATT
Source organism: Timema californicum (assembly GCA_902141385.1). Taxonomy (NCBI): domain Eukaryota; kingdom Metazoa; phylum Arthropoda; class Insecta; order Phasmatodea; family Timematidae; genus Timema; species Timema californicum. Next base: position 125,997 of record CABFOW010000907.1, read on the forward strand.
ACTCTCTGAAAGGTCTTTTTTCCTACCAATATCCTACTATATAATAGATTTCTGTTAGGGAGAAAGTCCTTTCAGAAAACAATTCCTACGGTGAATGGACTTTTACATATATGTCTATATGTATATGCTCATTTACACTAACGAGGTTGGGTTGAGGTATGTGGTATTTAGAGGAAACGTATTATAATTTGAATGGAGGGCCAGTGAAAAACCATTAGGAAAAAAAACTCAATACATCCGGCCTGGATTCTGAGCCCAACATACATGTCACCCGCAATTTAGTCCAGTGGTATTCGACATATGGTTCACGGAGACATCTTAGGGGATACATAAAATATATAAAAATATGTTTTTATATAGACACTGAATAGTAAGGGTCCTATTTAGGGTTTGTATGAGAGACACGGATATAGGACATGTGATCTAAGAACACTATTTTTTTCTCACCTAGATATAGAATATAGAATACGTTTAACTTGCGCTATTCACCAACAGCTGTGCAGGTACACATGGATCTATGCTAGCAAAAACGTTAGAATACTACTACTTTCACCAAGTCTTACTACCTTTTCAGGCTATACACTTAAATGATAGTTACTTTAGTGAGGTAGAAAGGAGGAAGTAAACATCTTAAGATGTGATATACCCGCATTTGCGTAGAAGGAGAGTGGGAAACCATTTATAAAAAATAACCCTCAGAAGACTCAACCAGGATTTGAACCCTGATTTCCCTGTCATCAGCAGACCAGTCCAACACTAGTGGGATGCCTTGGAATATTAGAAGATGCAACCATCTATGTGGGTGATCGTCAATCAACTGAATGTTGATCTTCCGGGATATTTGGTTATTAGTACGATATAATATAAGTAATGGCTATCAATTATTTAACGAAGAGCCCCTCTCGTCATATGGCTAACACATTACTTAAATAGGTTATACAACTTGAATCAGGCGTTATATAGTAAGTAGTCCGGTATCCTGTATTCTACTTTTAAAAAAAGTTGAATTATTTTGAGCATTTAATTTTTGTAGTAAGGATGAACATAAGGCATTGTTTTAGTAAACAAAATATCGCTAGCTAACACGCAAGCCGAGTTGAGCTAGACTGCCGAGTACGGAGAGATCGCGGTTCGAATCTCGGTCGGGTGAACTGGGAGTGGTTTTCCCAAATGGTTGTCAACTGTCCCTTCACGCAAATGCAAGTTTACTTTATCTAAATGCAACCTTCCCAATTCCTGATCCATTAGTGTAAATAGTACTTAAGGGTATAGCCCGAACGGGTAGTATGACACAGTGCTAAATAAAAACAATAAAAACATAATCAAAGTTTTTAAGCGCAGAATAGTAAGAGAAACCACATCAACGTCAACCTGATGAAAAAGGGAGGAAAGACATCCTGGGAACAAATCACCGGCCCAGGGAAGCTGGTCGGTGATCGAACCACGGTTTCCCCGTTTAAAAAATGAAAGGTGTGCTGTCAGCTCACCTACCCGAAGTGGTATCCAACATTTTCTTCCCTGTTTGAAACTTATAAAAAGTAAGAGCAAAAACACCTACAGAAGAAGTATAGTCGGTTCGCTGTAAAACTAAATTCATCTGACAGTGCGAAAAGTCCAGATCACTTGAAACGTAGGTTAGCTCTCAAATTTTACATATGGCACCAATATAAAGGTTGAAATATAACTTTAGCGAACTTTTATCCATGTGGGCTACTATACATTTACTTGACGTGTTTTATGATAACAAAAAGGTTATTTCCATGGTGATCCTATTATATATCCGCTCTCGTTACTTTATGGCCCGAGAGTGGGAGGCAAGATAGATTTCTATCTGGCCGTTAACACCCGATTCCTCGTATCGCTGATCGGCCGGGATGACTCGGGGAAAACTCGAAGACATGCACGCGACTTGGCCTCGGCTCGTGATCCTGTTAATCTCCTTTTGGTGGGG
>CABFOW010000907.1:128485-192490 GCA_902141385.1 Timema californicum
CGGGTCTACTGAGGGTGTTTTTTTCTAAATGGTTTCCAACTCCTTCCCCCCCCCCCCCATCTTCACGCAACCGAAGGTACATTATTTTTAAAGTTATATCTTCCTCAGCCCTATTTTACTAACGTAATTTATATATGCGTTTAGCGCTGGTAGTTCACACTGACCCACTTCAGTGGTCAAATGGGCTAAGGCGTCACTCTCACAATAGACTGTACTGCCAGTAACGGGGAGATCGGATTTCTAATCCTGATTGGGTGTATCGAGGTTGGTTTTATTCCCCCCACCCACACAAATGTGAGTAGACGTCATTAAATTCAACCTTCCTAATCCTTAACACACTAGCGTAATTGGTACATATGCGTACAACCAAAACGGGTAGTAAGATGCGGTGAAAATAAAAGGTTCACACTAAAGGGTTGGTGAAAGTGTTAATTAATGACCTCCCTCTTTCCCCGTTCTCCCTTCTAGACCGAATCAAAGAGCGTCTCCTTGCACGCGTGCTGGGGGCTTTAATCGCGTGTACCGTATATAACGGTGGAGGAGTGTTTGATTGAAGACAATAGCGCACCGCGGCGGATAGAGGCGACACTTATTCGTGAGTGGGGGACATTCAACGGTTATGTACGAACCTCCCCCTCACTAACACGCTAGAAAGAGACACGTAACCTATACAACATGTCCAGAGATTCGATTAAGGCGCTACGAGTCACGAATTTCTTCTATCAAAGTAGATTAAAAGTATCAAAGTAGTTTGAGCTAAGCTATTTATTGAGTTCTAGTTTATAGAAAGGGCCTAAATCGGTAGAGCTACTATGGAAGAGCCTTTCAGAATATAGAAACATAATTTTTTCACGGCTAAAATTGATAGCATTTTATTATATTACTGTCCGAACTCGGTAGTCTTGGAGTAAAGTACTCGCTTTAGGACACGATTTTCGTGGATTCATCCGGGGTAGACGGATTTTTTTGGAACGATAAAAATCCGAAGCACAACTTCTCTCGGAGAGGAAGTAAAGCCGTCGGTGTCATGTCGATTGTGGCATGTCAGAAGAGAATCCTGGAAGATATGTGAAAATTCCTTTTCCAGCAAAATTGGTAGGTCATTTCATTATCGCTCACAGAAATTCTCGTTTATTAATATTATATAACAACATGTCTTACTACCCGTTTGGGTTATATGCGTATGTACTAGTTATATTAACAGTTTTAGGGCTTAATATGGTTATATTTGGAAGAAGTGTATCCACATTTTCAAGGAGAGAAAGTAGAAAACTATTTTGGAAACATAATCCTAAGTACACACAACCGAGATTTGAACCTCAATCCTTCAACATCGGTAGTCTATTCTACTATTCTATCGGCAATTTATGTGACCACCAAAGCGGGTTGTACTTATATAATCAGTTGGTTCAAAAAGTACACGTTAAATTCCTCATATAAATAAAATACTATATTATTGATCTAATTTTGAGGTACTAATATTATCTATCAAAAGTGACAGCTAAAGATCCCATGACTTGACGGATAATTATAAGATTTAAGTCCATTAATACCAGGTGGGTCATCAAAGTTTTTCGTTCTAAAAATTGGGTCATGGTTCTCAAAATTTGGAAAGCATGGCCTTGGACTATTCTAATACTGAGGTGGGTCTCACATTATATATTCGTGACAACGTTGCAGAAAAACAATTTCAACTATAATGGAAGTATTTGGTTTTATCAGGTTGAGTTAGTTTGTAATTTTTTTAGCACCGCATCTTATTACCCGTTCAGGATTTACGTTTATGTACTAATTACATTAATGGGTTACAGATTAGGAAAAATTAATTAGAGGAAATGCATCCGCATTTGCTTGGAGGGAGAGAGTGGAAAACCATTCAAAAAATCCTCCCTCAGTGTACCCGACTGCGATCAAACCCCGATTTCCCCGTCTTCGGCAGTCCTGTCCAACACGAGTGTAGCACGTTAGACCACGCGACCACCGAAGCGGTTAATTTGTAATTCATTAAACAGCCTATTAAGTGAAAATTTAGGAACATATCAATAGATTTATGTGGATTCTTCTTTATGCTTGTGACAAAGCTGTTGCGCTTCAAACAATGTTGAAGCATATTATGAAACGTTTTATTAACGCCAAATAAGTAAATCAACTATTTCTGTCTGATACAGTAAATTAATGTTGAATACACAGGAGTTTTTTTTTCATCAATGACCTTCTTTTTCCAAAATAAGGTTTTTACTTATTAGAGTGAAGTAATTCTGTGAAATTTTTCGAAAATTTTAATCCTAATCTGAATCTTGTTTGTATTCGTATTCGATTCGAAATTCCGAACATAAACAAATATTTGAACGAATCATAACGGATTAAAAATTTCAAATCGAAATATATCCCAGATTCGGATTCGATGGAATATTATTCAACACTCTAGTATTAAAGAGTCAAACATTTGTTTGATTTAACTTTTTTTAAACGTTAGCGTAGATCCATTAATTGGCTTGAACATAAAAAGTTGCAAATCTCGTAAATTGAAATGCTATTATTTTTCAACCCCTTGTTCCTATTTTATATTTTAATGCTTTTAATGATCAGAAACTACTCTTCCTTCAAGATGATACTATATCAAATTATTTCAACTTTGCTTGGTCTCTTTCTTACTATAGATAAAAAGGTACGTTCAAAGAATGGGATGACACAATATTGCAAAAAAACAACAACTTGCAAACCACACTACCTACGAGTGAATGTGTCGTCTCTATGGCGGTGAAGAATCCTATGTTAATTAAATAATCAAAACTTTCTTTTCACAAATTTTCCCACGGGAGGTAGGCCTACATGTTATGAAAGTGAATGTGATATCAGATAAGATACTTTTAATATATATATATATATATATATATAGAGAGAGAGAGAGCAAGTAGGTACTTAAAATAATGAAATCATTCTTAATATATATAGAGAGAGAGAGAGAGAGAGCAAGTAGGTACTTAAAATAATGAAATCATTCTTATTAATTAATTCATCTTTAATTGATTTAAGCTAAAACATCAACGACATCTCTTTTCCTTAATCCCCCAAGGTGAATCTTATAATGTGTCACCTAACGTAGTGGCACCCGGGACTAATAACTTGTACCCTAAAAGACAATCTTACAATCTTTTAAAATCTAGTCACTATTTGAACAAGATTTATTCACCGTATTTTTTACTACACACAATTTAAAAAGTATATAATTTAGCATAGTATTTGATAGGAATTTGGTCATATTTAACTATAAAGTATTCAATAAGAAACTTTTAAATTATAAAATATTATATCAAGATTTGATCAAAAACACGTAATTTTTCATTATGAAAGATTTTATTTGGATTATTTTAACCTTTATCATTGATTATATTCAATTCGTACTCAATTCGAGTTAGTATTCAAAGATTTGTATTCGATTGTAAATATTGAAAATCTTGGTTTTGCACGGACCTAAAACCCAAGTAATTTAAGTCACTCTTGCAGGTAGACAGGAGGTCATGTAATCTGCCCCCAAATAGAGGTCCGCAGTCTTGTTATTAACACTGTAAAAACAAGCGGGCAACGGTAGTGCTACAAGTTCAGCGCCACTCCACCTTGTAGCAGATGAGGTTGACACAAGACCAGCCGCCAGGAACAAAGCCTTCTTGCCTCGCTCCGGTAATGAACCCAGTACCAATATTTGCACGGGGCCTCTCTAGTACAGCAAACATTGACACAGGACCCCCCCCTCCCTCCCCCTTTGCGCGATGGAGTGAGAGAGATACATTCCTGGACCACGCCTTATATAGAACTCCCTGTACGAAATCTCTCCACAACCCCGCACCCCCAGCCCCAAACACTAGTCAATTAATAGTTGGCAGTTTGCAACACTTGCTTGGGAGACCAATGTTTGTCAACGTGCTGCAGATAATTTGGGTTTGACGTGTTAAATATGCTATTACAGTTTTGTTTGAATTGATGTAATAATTTACATCTATGTACACTTACAATTACACTATAGAACCATCACTGATACATATGTTATACATAAGCATTAAGAGTTGTTATACGCCGTGTAAAAAAGTAAACAACATTGCATCTTACAAAAACAAAATATCATCGAGACAAATGTTTTTTTTATTAAACTCAATTCTCAGTATTTTCTTTAAATCGAACTATTTATTTTTACCTGGCAACACTATATTTAACAATTTTAATAATATGTTGTCATTTTCCCGTCCAGACTAGTTAGATTATCCTAACCTCTCCCTCTGCGTGAATTTAAAAATCATCACAAAAACGTATCAATAAAAAGTATCAATGGTAAAACCGATGTGAAAGGAGGCAATATATGATACAGTCTTTCCTAATGCCCACCCCCGTTGTGAATGCACATGACACTAGGATGGGAAGGGTATTTGTAATTTAACATATTTAGAAGCATATTCTGAAAATTGAAACCTGGACACGGGAATCGAACCCAGGACCTTTGACTTAATACGCCAATGCTCTAGCCACTGAGCTATCCAGGAATCGTCCCATTGTAAGCGTCATTCTTCACTCATATTTTAAGGCAGAGTCTATGATGAACGTGAGGAAAATCATAGGATACAAATGTGTGATTTTATTAAGATCACGAGCTACCAGATAACGAAACCAACTTCAACTCGGTAGTTGGCTTATTGCCGCCACTTGTGCAGTTATTATAATTGTAAAGGATTGCATATTAAAGTATCAAATAACAAAATCTATTATTTATGCTTTTTGGGGAGGAGTTCTCCATCTAGATATCATATTCTGAAAATTGAAAAATGACACCTGGACACGGGAATCGAACCTGGGCCAAAGCTGGGCAAAGTCAAAGGTCACGGGTTCAATTCCTGCTTCCGGGTGTCATTTTTCAATTTTCAGAATATGATATCTAGATGGAGTAATCCTCACTAAAAAGCATAAATAATATTATTATTAGCACCACGTCTAACTACCCGTTCAGGTAATACGCACTTACGCTAATGTGTAATGGTAGGGTGATTGTGAGTTGAAATGAAGGACCTACAGTTTAACGTGGGATCCGAACCAGGGATCCGAACCACGGTGGAGGCCTGGCATTCCCCACATTCACAAGTTGTGATTAATACACGTCTTATCAGAGGTGAAGGAAAGGTTTGGTAATCAGATAGATCTGTGCCGGGACCGAACATTGAACCCCGAATCCCAGCATAGAAGTCCGACACCTTACCCCTAAGCCACCAGCCCACCCATAAATAATAGCTTTGGCTATTTGATTCATACTTAGAATTGACATCTCCAAGCTCTCATCCCTATTTCCTTACTTTATATCTCGACAGGGAAACAATATGTTTGTTTAGCTGGGGGCTTACTACCATTACGTAAAAAATAAACTGCCGTTAAAAATTATCCGCTTATCCACCGGGCTATGCTAGTTTTACTAAACTGAAAGTGTAGAACTTGACAAGTTTCTTTTAAAGATAAATCTTCCAGGGCTGACTTGCTATTGGTACAGCCATCCTGTAGACCTGCGGAATCGGAATTAGAGGAGATACGGGAAGGACCCTCGATTTAATTTCAGTTTTTAGCAAAATACGATGTTAAGAGCTATTTTTAACATCTTAATCACAGTTACGCATTACAATAAATCTAGATCTAAATTTACTTACGCTAGGCTGTGTCATTAAAAACTCGAATATTCATTGCCGCATTTACAGAAGTACGCAACCTCTCTCTATCTTGAGCTAGTTTTCTCCAGTCCACCTCATAACACCGTATCTCTTTAGTTTTTTTCATATGAGTTAATGAAGTATTTTTAAATTTTCAGAAATTTGTTACTAATAGTTTTTAAGATTAAATTTGTAAAATGTCTTTCAACATCACACGACTTTTACAATTATTCATGCTTGAAACAAAATAACTTTATAATAAAATTTATTAAATATATAAATAAAACAGCTTAGTCTTAACTCATATTTATCTACTCCTAACTTAAAATTTAAATCCTTAGTGTGTTTCCTAGAATGTTATCTATTTCAGGTTCATTATAATGTTATCCTCCCATCTGCATCGATATATATCTAGTTAATAGATTTCATAGTTGTTCGAGAAGTTCTAACAATGAAACCTGGACTATAGTTATACACAGATGACCAAATATTATATAGTTTATTCATTTAGTTTCTCAAACCCTAATTCACTGGACAAATTGTCTAAGGCGTTAATCTCGTGTTAGATTGGCCTACGTATGACGAAGATATCGGGGTTCGAATCCCGGTCAAGTATACTGAGGGTGGTTTTTCCTAAGTTTTTCCACAATATCATTCCCAGCAAATGAGGGTAACTACCTCTAAAATGCTTCCTTACTCATTTCTACCCGAGTAGAGTAATTTAATAAGGTATTCTATAAACTGAACCAATAATTAGACGTGGTGATAAAAACCAAATAACATTCTCAATGCTATAATTCTTTAATACAGATAGTGGATTAATGGCATACAAGTTTCAAAGTCTTCATTGACTATGATATATCATAATTATGATAGTCAATGGAGTCTTCTTTGTTCCGTAGCCAACCACAAAGTTTGTCCAGAGCTTGCATGGCGTACCATCTCCCGTGGAAAACCATCACTTGTCCTTACAACGAACATCTAAATGGATGTTTGTTTGCTCTAATTAAGTTAGTTTAATCACCCATCCTCCCAGCAGGACAAAGGCTAAAAACAAATGTCCACGAAATTAGTGGAAATGAAATAATGATTCCCTTGCGTACACATTAGGTCGCAATCATCGTCTACTTTACTGTCTGTCAACTCTTTATTGTCCGATGATTGAATCAGCTTTATGTTCGGTATGGGCGTTGTTTGAGGAGACCCTTTTCATGTTGGAAGCCTCAATTCTCGTCAAACACCGATGGATCATAGACAAATGCATGCATGGGTTAACTAGGAAACATTGATCTTTCTTGGTTAAATTGTCAGGGTTTTCTTCAATGAACGACTTTGTAAATCTCGTTGGCGAGATTAGAATGGCATATAGATTGCCGCGCATACGAATAAAGTTGGTTTTAATATCATGTCTTACTACCTGTTCAAGTTATACGCATGGAATGTCAGGCCTCCACCGTGTTTCGGATTCCACGTTAAACTGTAGGTCCTCCATTTCATCTCACACTCACCCCTCACCCTACCATTACACATTAGCGTAAGGGCGTATAGACCGAACGGGTAGTAAGACGCGGTGCTAATAATAATAATCATAATAATAATATTATAATAATTAAACTATCAAAAAATTTAAGGCATTTAAAGGGAACTTTCTAAACATCACATGATTTATGATATAACTTAACCTATTATAGCACATATGTAACCTTAAATAATAATCACCAACGTCAAATATATGATTTTATGAGCAGTAGTATAATAACACCAAACAAATATTACAATATTTTATGCACAGCCTGGGATCAAACGAGAGACTCTTAAATTCTTATAACTTTTTAGAAAGAAGAGACAAAGTATTTACGTACTAAGAAACAGTGTGCTCGACTAGAAGTTTTCACGGCTCAGCTCTGAAATGAAGTTTATCAAGTACAAATTTAGACAAGGTGAGCAGTAAGGGTTTTCCACCTTGGGATTTTCATTGTTGTTCTCCAATCCTAATTCAAGGTAAATGATGTTTTTTCTATTTACAGTCACTTCACTGGTTCTGTCATAAAGTAGTAAAGTTCTGGACAACATGAACTAGCAGTACAATTTATTTAGTACATCTATTTACTATAATTGGAATTTGTTCATGAATTTACAATGTAACTAATCTGGAGTCCAATTTTCATAAGAACGATTTTTTTAGTATTCAAAAACATTTCTTTGAAGCCAAAATTTATGAGATTTTACTACATTATGTGTGCTATTTAAGAGATATTAGTAATATTTAACAAAAATGACAGTAAATATAAAATGACCTGATGTATGAATATTTAAAAGTAGATTTTAACTTTTAGAGCTGTCAGACCCTTCCTATGAAATCTGGATTGTAACTACACGTGTAGGTCAAGATATGTACACATGACTCCCCTTCCTTTCTAACGGTCTATGACGACAGAGACAAAAAATGTTCGTTAAAATCACCTAACATTAAAATATAATAACGTACCAACAGTAACATTTTTAACGGATAGTTAAACTATTTGTCTATTTAACGTTTTTTTTACTCCTCTTTATTCCAACGTAAGTTCCATGTCAACGTATTTATTCTTCACCACTTTTTTTTCTTCCCCTCTCGACATCCCATGTCGTACATTCTCCCACACTTCCACTATTCCCTATCACTCTCTCTCTCTCTCTCTCTCTCTCTCTCTCTCACACCGCTCTTCCTCAACATTCTCCCACACTTCCACTATTCCCTATCACTCTCTCTCTCTCTCTCTCTCTCTCACACCGCTCTTCCTCCCAAACCACCCTCCTCCTTTTCAAAATATTTCCCCCACTTATTTGAGGTATTTAACTTGCACTTTCTGAACCGATTGATTATATCATCACATGAGAATGTATATGAGTGAGAGCGAGAGAGCCCCTTAATTTGCAGGGAAAGGTATTTCCAAATACCTTCCAGGATTCTTTTACATATCACAACCAACATGGGACCGACGACAGCCTTACTTAACTTCCGAGAGAAGTTATGCCACAGATTTCTATCGCTCAAGTTAAATCCGCCGATTCCGGCTGGGTTTGAACACACAAACATTGAGTTCTTAGACAAGCACTTTACCCCCAAGTCCACAAAGGTCAACTCCTTTCCTACACAGATGACTACAGGACTAATGTTGTGTTCAAGCACATTACACGATTTCAATAAGTGTTTGTTTAAAGGTATTTGAATAACGTATTAGCTGCGACAGTGGGCAAACGGTCTACATGTCAAGCTCGTTTAGTTTGATATTAGTTAAATTAATTTTAATTGTAGTAAGGAGAAGTAAGAATGAGAATTATAAGGAACATACTTGGTATAATGACAATTGGTTAATTAGTTGTTACACTTCTGAGTCAATTAACATACAAATAATGAAAAAGAAAAAATGGGGGAGTTTAATAAAAAGGGATACTGCTAAAACATGAATAGTATATGCTAATTTTAATTAACAATATGAATTGATGGAAGTAATAAATACTTAATTATTCAAGACTAAAAATTGATATGTCAGGAATTTAATCACATGTAAATATATAAATTATTCACCTAAGTGTCACTTAGAAATTGATCGAGAGCAACTATGTGTCCATTCAATTAGCTCTAAGCGGTGGTCGAATGCAATAAGGCAGTGTTTTTCAAACTGTGGTAGGCGTAATCCTAGGGGTCCTTGGCATACAACAAACATTTATTAATGACTTTTTTTTAAATAATAGAAAGTCTGATGCACACATTAACAGCTTTGTTAAGCTTACCAGTAAGATTTTATTAAAATTTGGAGCGGCCGTTTATACTTTAAAATATAGCAGATTTTTTTATATAGAGCACTCACTTAAAGAGGTACTTTGATGTTAAATAGTCACGTGACTGGTGAACGTGTGGGAATCCCTGGTGTAAGCTAAGGCACCACTCACACAATAGACTGGCCTGACGCTGATTAGGAGTTTGGAGTTCAAATTCCAAACTGAGATATTTTTCTTTAGCACCAAGTTTTACTACCCGTTTGGACTATACGCTCATGTACTAATTACGCTAGTGATTTTAGGAATTTGGAAGTTTCTATTTAGGTGAAGTGTACCCGCATTTGCGTGAAGGTAGCATAGACAACCATATAGGGAAAATAACCCTCATTAAACCCGGCCGGGATTAGAAACTGGAACTCCCCGTCATCGGCAGTCTAGTCTACTTTGAGAATAGCGCGTTTGACCATGTGGCTACCGAAGTGTATATCAGGGTTATTGAAGGTGGTTTTGGGTTTTGCTGAAATAGTTTCTCCCTCTTCCTTTACTCAATCAGGAGTTAATTTCCTATGAACTACGTCACTATCGCCTCTACTACATTAGTGTAGTTTAACTGCATATAGCTCAGACGGGTAGTAAGACGTGGCGCACCAAACATAACTAAGCCTGTGCGAAACTACTTGTTCTTAAACATTAAATCAAGGTATTAGATTATTTCTTCTTCTTATTTACTAAACAAATATTCCGTCACAACCCTTTCAAAGAACAAGTAAACCAATCCCCCCACCAACACACCCACACTAGCTAACAACATAGCTGGACCCTCACGGAGACATGAAGCGCAAACCCGGAACCGGAAATCCATCCAGCAAAAAAAAGAAGGGGGTGGTGGGTGAAGATGGAGAATGGTGTAGACTGGAGGGGAGCACACACGTTGGTCTCGGATGAGGTCGTTCCGCCAACCGACTGCCCGGAACTTCCGTTCCACTGGAATCCATACTAAGGGAGGTGGAGAAGATACGAACACACTAAGTTAAAAAAAACATCATAAGGGTAGGAGGTTTAATTAGAAAGAGATAGAGAATAAAGAATAGTGGGTTGAATGAAAGAAATAGAAAGAGAGGGTGGAATTTAGGATGAACAAAAAAGTGTATGTTAGGATCTTGCATTGCGAGAGCCATTTCCCTTGAAATCGGTAGAATGGTATAAGGGTGTGGGTTTGATAGGGGGTAAGGGGGGTGTTAGTCATGGTATATTGGCGGCGTCCATTCAACTGGGGGACGCGGGTCAAGAGATTTGGGGCGTGTGCAGTAGAGGAGGTCACTATTATGAAAGAAAATAAGACGGGGAGTGGGGGGAAGTAGACTCTGGTTCCCCATTATACCAGGGACACATAAACATACATCAAGCCAGCGTCCCTGTTCGGCCAAAGACACAAATAGCTAAGTGGATCGAATGAGACCAATTTTCTCTCTCAAGCCTGTAGACTGAAGGACCTTGGTTCACGAAGAGGTGGACCAATCTACTGGTTCGTCATTCAATATGGAGGTGAAATAGACGAGGAGGTTTTCTATTGACAACTCACTCAAAAGGTTTGGAATTAAATGTATGTATGTTCAGTCAGATAAAGTACCCGTAGTGAATTATTTGAAAAAATTCTCTCAAACTCAATTTAGATCCTAAAATAGGAATATAAATTAAGTAAAATCTCAGATTGATACGTGATGTTTCCTTAGATGTATGCTTTAAGTGGAACTATGGTAGGGAAGGTAGGTTTAAAATAGCAAATGTGGTTTAATTCTCAATAGAAACGAAACACAATATTATTTTAATTATATTGTGGGCAATGCTACGATTTGTCAAAAGGGCTTCATGCAAACAAAATTATTTGACAAATCAGTATATTAAAGTTGTTTTTTATTTGTACCACGTTTTACTACCTATTAAGACTATGATAATATGTAATAATTAGGTTCTTGTGTTAGGAATGAGAAAAGTTGGATTTAGATGAATTGTACCTGTATTTACGTGAAGAAATATTGGAAAACCGTTTAGTAAAAACTACCCTCAGTACACCCGATAGGGATTCGAGTCCTTACCTTCCGGTCATTGAGAGTCTATTGAGGATATTACGAGAGTGACGCCATATACCTACAATGCGGCCACCGAAGAAAGTTATGTTAAGGTTTCTTTAGTAACGTTTGTAACTATCAGAGAGATGTATAAAATATTGAAAGAAAGACAGAATCTGACAGTTGAGAAATATACTGAAATTACTCCTATTTATGTATACACCTCATGCGATATTCGGTCATCGCTTTTAATATGGTAGTATCAATGCCTAAAATAATTCTTTCTAATAAAGTAAAATGTTATCATTATTATTATTATTATTAGCACCGCGTCTTACTACCCGTTCGGGTTATACGCACTTACGCTAATGTGTAATGAATGATAGGGTGATTTAAGATGAAATGAAGGACCTACAGTTTAACGTGGAATCCGAACCACGGTGGAGGCCTGGCATTCCTCACATTCACAAGATGTCTTGTCAGAGGTGAAGGAAGGGTTTGGTAATCAAATAAATCTGTGCCGGGACCGAGGATTGAACCCCGGCCGCCAGCATAGAAGTCTGACACCTTACCCCTAGACCACCAGGTCACCAAAATGTTATCAAATTTAAAAATAAGCTTGTATTTTCTAAAAAGGTCGGTCACTTTTATATCGTGTTCTTATTGTACCCTCCTTCCACGATTCCACCATTTATACATATATATCTATATATAATATATGGCATTTTAGCTCAGTCGCAGCGTGTCTGTCTAATAAACTAGGGATCCCGGATTCGATTCCCGGCATGGCCGAAAAATTTATCATGGGTGAAATGTGGGTTTACCCTTTCACACTGATGAATTAACGTCAGGGGACTGAATGTGGGCTTCCTAATTAGTTAGATTATAAAGCATATAAAGCTACGACAAGCCTAGCAAGCCGGTAGTGGAAAATATATGGTGTGGATAAATAAGTTACCTAGACCACAGACTGGAAACCACAATGTATGTAACAAACTATAATTATGGTAAGAGCTTTGTACAGTTAGGAGAGGTATGCGCTACCATTGGTACTACCTTGGCTGGTTCTTTGATTCAGTTATCTTTTATCCATGACATATATTTTTGTAGTTAAGGAGATACCTTCACAAACTTATACCGTCGATTGCCTTCTTTTACAACAGCTTATAGAAGAGATGGCTGCCTTTGATGAGTTTTTTTTCAAAGATAGCTATATCAATTTTGTTCCAAATAGATGTCCGAGTATATAATAGTTCAACTGAATGTGTTTTGTTTTTCCTAAACAAATAATTTGAGTTAAATTAGAATAATTAGAAGATTTAAAAAATTTGAAATGTATAAAAGAGGAAAAAGATTTTTCAGTAAAAGCTGCTTAAGGTAAAATTTACAAATAACCTATTTTTATTAGTTTTTGTTACTAATTGCATTAGACTATATGATAAATCATTAACAGTTTTGTTATAGTATTTATTTTTAACAGAACTGGTTTACAAAATAAACCTACAAAAATCTTTAATACGCTCATCCACTTATCAATCTTTGGTCTCTCTTGTATTTGAAAGAAATCGAGAAAAAAGATATAAACAAAATAAAATCAATAAAATGAAGAAGTTAAATAAATATAAAATACCAGGAAAGACCGACAAAGAGAAGGACAAAAACAAGCAGAACAAAAATCAAGGGATACTAAATGTAAATGGAATAATATTCGAATATAGGCTACTAAATAAGAAGAGGAGAGAAAGTAAAAAAAAATCATGTGCTAAAGAAACAAGATGGAGGTATAAAGTTAAGAGAGATTGAGAAAGAGAGGCTAGAATAAAGCTAGCAAAAGCCGCCCTAGTTTACCAGAATCAACAAAACGAACAATACAGATATATATATGTCTAGTTTACCTAGGGTAACTAAGCGGAACATATATTGTAATGATGAAAAGGGTGGAGGAGAGGGGGGGGGGATGTTTAGCAGGAGTTACAAAGGGAGGGTAGCGACACAGCTCTTTTCCATGCATCGACTACCTCACACACATTCACAAACAATGTGTAGGCCCTATCTTTCACTCACTCATAAATCGTGCAATTCTATTTTCAAGAGGTATTACCATTATCAATAACACAAAAATATTGCCCCCCCCCCTCTCCATTTTTCCACCCGCACTTGTTTTTTGTACTTAATACGCTGAGAGGTAAAAAATGAACAACGAATCTGTGGTGAGGTTATTTATGTTACGAGACTGGGTTTGTTGGGGGGAAAACAGGGGAGGGGGAAGGTTGTGCTTATCATTCCACACAATTTGATTTCCGAAATTGAAGCGAATGAAACTATTTTTTTTCGAGTGTATCAAAAAATAATAAAAGTTATAATAAAAAAAGACATACAAATGGAATTGTTCTTTTAAGGTAAACAGAGCAACAGGTATTTTAAGAGGGATGTGGATGGTAGAAATAAGCTCCCATCGTGAAACCACGTTTTTAATTATAATATAAAATTAAGAAATACGAATTTTAAAATTATGAATTTAGCTGTTGTTTGAAAATAAATTACGTCCTAAGAAAAATTTGCAAGACATGTAATTTTATTTTCAAAGAAAATATCAATTTTGAAGAGTAACCATGATTTTAAGTTTTCAAAACTTATATTTTAAATCAAATACGATACAATACACAAGTAAAATATATTTGGAAGCAGGGAAATTTTGGCTGCAGTAACAACTGCTCTCATTTTTGGTTGTATGGAAATCAGTAACTCGTTAAATGATGAGATGAACATTCGAAAATAGTTGAGTTTAGGTATATGCTGGCTAATTTATCAAATATAAGGTGAAACGCACCCTCAGTCAATCGCACACTGTTTAGTATACTCCATTCACGGTAGGAATTACTCTCTGAAAGGTTTTTTTTCCTACCAATATCCTACTATATAATAGATTTCTGGTAGGGAAAAGGACCTTTCAGAAGACAATTCCTACCGTGAACAGACTTTAGGTGAACCCAAACACATCTTTGCTGGGGTTTTTTCTTTGTTACATCCCTGGGTGTAATATACACGTTACAAGTGCTTGTTCTCTATTCACCTCCATTGTGTGGACACTAGCAAGCTACTGACTGCGCTGTGCTAGAATTTCTAATTTTTTTTTTGCATTTGGTGATTCACTCTATACGTTGCCAGACCACGTGGTAAAAATTGTTCATGTAAAAGGACTCAATAATCAAAACGCGGGGTAGACCCGACGCGCGGCAAGGAAACGCCTATGGGAAATGGCCCTTATAAGACTCATTCTATATGGACGTCGAAAGCACGGCAGATTTGACGCCGGGTGAACGTCAGTTGACTATGGCCGATTCTACAGTAGCAATTAAAACGCGGTGCTTTGGCCATTAGCTTATGCCCCACAAAATCTTGAATCAATACCTGACTGTTAAACAGCTATCAAAACGCTACTGATTCTATACCAGAGGTTTAAATGGCGCGGTTGTTGCTTTCATTTGTGCAGAATGGTTTAAAAATGGACATTGTACAGGCCGGATACAGATTGTGGGACTTATTTTGTTGGAGGAAACTCGTCAAAAGAGACGATGATGGACTCACCCCACATTATCGAACCGTCTCTCAACAGGACAATTTAATATTATGTTTATTAACCACAGAATGTACCTAGTTAATTTATTTTTGTACTATAGATTGTATGTGGTTTCATTTGATGAACTACTTGGTTTAGTGAATGAAAATATTTCAAAGCGTGATATCATCTTGAGCAAAAATATTTATTATTCGTGCTGAAAGACTTGTGACATTGAGGCACAACTGCCTGTTAATGGCTGGTGTTGCTTTACTCGCGTTTCCACCACTAGGCAGTTTTAACGCCACAAGAGGTAGCGGTTAAAACGCTGGTCTAGACGAATACTTATTTTTTAACTTGATAACAAGGATTTCATTCAAAGGCGTGGTTGCTAGCGTTTTAACCGCTAGTGTAGAATAGGTCTAAGTTAATGTGCACCACATGGTCCAATCTATGCGAGTGTTTTAAGAACCTAGTGTGTCGGCGTTATTCGGACGTCTGGCGCTTTTAACGCAACTGGATGCGTTAACAACGCTGACGTTGGCAGCGTTGATAAAACTATACAGAGCATCTTCACGGCAGCTGTGGCTTGATACTTCACTTGTATTGTGTTTTTTCAGTGGCAGTCAATACTTTTATACACAACCACATCTTGTATCGATTATTCACAAACATAACTCAAAAGATCATCAAATGACGTTACTAAAATTCTACAATATTGAAAAAAATTGCCTGCATACATTCTATGACTTTCAAAACGACAAGAAACTGTCCAAGGAAACGCCCATGTGAGTTCCCCAGCGTCTTTCTTCTCTTTCAGAATGTTCATGATATCCTTCCAAAAGATGAATCACACCAATACATCCTATCTGCATTATTTCCATTTTCTGAGGAACACACCATTTAACTCAGGAGTTCTGCCCTAAAAACATCTTGTTTAGCAATTTCAGCGCGTTTTCAAGGCTTCAAAAACGCTGCGCTTTTAACGTATAGTGTAGATTAATCAAGTATACTGTATACTAAGTAAATAATCTAACACCCACCTCGGTGGCCACATGGTCTAACACGCTACCATCGTGTTGGACTAAATTGACGATGACAGGGAGATCAAGAATTTGAATCTCAGTCAATTGTACTGAGGGTGGATTTTAAAAATAGTTTGTCACTCTCCATCCATGCAAATGCGAGTACACTTCTTATAAATACAACCTTCCCGATCCCTAAAACCATTAACGTAATTAGTACATACGCGTATAACATAAAAGGGTAGTAAGACACGGTGCTAAAATAATGATAATAATAATTTAACAATAATAATATAGTATAATTTTATCAATGTTAACCACATAGAAATACTGTAATTTCTTAAAGTTTTTCCATCGCGTCTCAGTACCTGGGGTTAAACGCATGATTTAATCAAGCCAATTGAATAGGAATGAAGAAGCTAGAATTTCAGAGGAAGTGAACTCGCATTTGCGCTAGGCGAGGGAGCGTAGGAAACTTTTTAAAATACTCTTACTTCATCCGACAGGGATCCAATAAACGAAATACTTACTACCCGCAATTCCACTAGTAGTGATGCACTATACCATGCAATCAACGATGCGAGTTTGTAAAAAGATTATTCCTACTTGATTCCTACCCTAGTTGGTTACGCCACTGCCTACAGGAGCGTGTGTTAAGGTGAGGTGAGGTGGGGGACACGAGAAGAGACCAGTGTTTTTGCAGTTTTTATAGCAAAACATTTTTTGGTCAAAATAAATAAAATATTGCTCCAGTAGAAACATAAGAGTTTAGTTTTCTTCACATGGTGAGATAAACAATTATTGAATATATGTCATGAGCATGGCAGCACTAGATGATAAGCTTTTTAAATGAAGAAAAAAGGTTGTAATTTAATTCCATTGACAGGTATTCAACAACAGTTGACATCACTGTGTGAAGAAAATTAAACTCTCTGTTTTTACTGGATAATTATTAGGTTTATTTTAAGCAAAAAAAAAAGGATTTGATATAAAAACAACAAAAATACTGCCCTTATCTCATATTCCCTACAATTCCACCTTAAGGATTTAGAATAATCAAGAAGAAATTTATAAGCGTCAGAAACAAAGTTGACTTATATAACGTCCTGGATGGAGCTGTCCGGCATCTTGTGAACAATCAAGAAAGGAGGAAAATACAAATACCAATACAGTTTGTTGATTGACCGATCCCCTTTTAAAACACATAATTCGATTCACAAAGATCCATTCTATGCTCCTTTACCAGCTATCTTTCTTTAATTAGGCCTTTAGCTCTTAATTATCAACAGAAATACGTGGAATTTTGGACTTTCAGAGCGGAAAATTTCAGTTTTTAGAATATATTTATTAGTTTATATATTTATAGGGTGGTAGAGAATAGTTCTGTGTCCCTTCCAATGATTAGTATCAATAGAGTTGACCTGAAAAAGATAAGGGTTAATGAGGTGGACTGGATAGAATTAGCTCAGGATGGAGATGGGTGGCGTGTTTTAGTAAGTGCAGCAACGAACTTACGAAATCCTAGTTCAATAAAATAAGTTCATTCCAGTAAACACCAAACTCGTGTATTCTTAAAGGTTTTATCAACATTTAAGCTAAGCGCAACATCTGTTTGGCAATATCTCAGCTACCTGGGCAGCCCTCGTGAGTGACGACACACATCGGTCCAGAAACTGTCACGTGAGACTCGAACCGTGGAGCACGTGACGGTGGGGCATACGAACCGCAAGGAGACGAATGACAGGCATTTGTCAAGTTTCCTGCCGGCGACGCGTCTTGGGTGCGGCGCGGTGGTTGACACAGAGGAAGACACATATATACATATATATTTTTCTACACATGCGGCTTGTGTTCATACATAATACAACAGATGAAGAGAGAACCTAAGGGGTTGCTTTGAGAAATATGACAGTGTCATGATGAGAAAGTTCGGTCTGTTAAGGCCTCAAGGATTCCATAGCTATGGGAAGTTGTTAGTTTTGAGTAAGAGGTCTGGCTGACCCTGACCTAATCCCCATGGTTAAGGCGTAGGGAACGAAGAAAAGTTCAGTGTTTTTGCAGTTTTTATATAAAAACATTGTTTTGGCTTAAATAAATAAAATCTTTTTTCAATAGAAACATAAGCATCTAATTTCTTCAAATGAGAGCCTCAACAGTTGATGAATATGTCAAGGAATGTGCTGAAATTTAATGACAACTTTTTCTCTTCATTTAAAAAGTCTGTAATCAACTGCCGTTATGCTCATTACATACATCCAACAAGTGTTGATATCACCGTGTGAATAAAATTAAACCCTATGTTTCTACTGGGCAATATTTGATTTAATTTGGCCAAAAAAAGTTTTATTATAAAAACTGCAAAAACACTGCGCTTAACTCGCGTTCCCTAGATTCCAACCTTAAGGGTTTAACTCCTTTACTACACTCAAGCGATAATTTTGTAATTAATTCAGTAAAGAAACTTGAATTGAAATAATAATGACAATTATCATTAATTAAGTAGTCTAGTACAAAATAAACGATGCTCATTCCCCACGGTCTTTGTGTTTATCCTTGTTTTGTGAATACTTATATTATTACTAGGTGCTCTGTCTTACGGCAGATCCATTTCCATTTGTCGGTGAATTCAGACCATGCCCGCTTCAGTGAACGCATGGTATAAGGTGATACCGTTGAAAGTATATACTATTATAGAAGTATCGAAGAATATGGAAAAACTCTACGCGGCTCATCCAAATTATTTCACTAGTTACATATCTCGCCGTGAGAAAGCGCTAGTACGCTAGTAGCGCATCCTGACGGCCAGTTATGGTACTGTTTGAATATTACTCTCCCTCTTTATCTAAAAGAAGAGATTAATACCTCTCTTGTAAAAGAGGGGTGGTATATATACATTAAACGGTGCTACTTTCGCCATGGACTAGACTGCCGATGAGGGGGAAATCATGGTTTGATTCCGGTCGGATGTACTGAGGGTTGTTTTTCCTAAATCTATTAGAGTAAATTAGTACATAAGCGTTTAGGACACGGTGCTATGAACAAATACTTAGACCACCACTAATGCGTCCTGTCCTCTGCCTGCTACTTCAGCTATCATAATTTTATTGTCTTCTACAAGTAATCCAATAATTGAATCCTACTTTTTCTTAAGCGCCTCGTTCCTTCATCTTTCCTTTTATGACATCGTGCAAAAGACAGTTTCGTTTGTGTCTAATCCAGTTTGCTTTTTATAGCGGAATCACATCCAAAATGGTTATATTCTCACCCCACTATTCTTAGAACTTCATTTGTCAAAATGCAAAATTTTAAACAATCCACCTGATGTTATAAATTATTAATATATCTATCTATAAGATACATTTAATTAAAACAATTTACCTTTAAAATCACTTTTTGAATCAAATATATATGCCATTTTACTTTTGTACGAAAAGGAAATCACTGTTAATTTTCATAATACACACCTATTAATAATTCTTCTGCGTATGCGTCTGTACTTAAACATTGCTGAAAACTATGATCAATACTATTAGTAGATTATACAGAAGATTTCATTATTACTACTTGTTTTTCTAATTTTATGCATAAGAGTTGATTATACATACACTGGTAATTTACTTTTACTTAATTCAGTAATGAATTGTGTACGGAAATAGCACCCATGTATCCATGGCAAAAGGGTGATCATTGGTGTGTATACGAGGTCTTAGATTTGATTCAGTGTAGTAATGATGAGAATATTTAGTATTTGTTTACCAATAGTGTCCTGAAATACCTCTAATAAACACCAAGGTGCGTGGGTTGTATGAGTAAAATTCAGCGTAATGTTTTAGAATTGCAGTGTGTTTAGAAACTGCCTGTCTACACCCTGCTATTTCATCACATCACATAAAATATGGATAAAATAGATTTTTTAAAGAACGGTTGTATACTCCATTCACGGTAGGAATTACTCTCTGAAAGGTTTTTTTCCTACCAATATCCTACTATTTAATAGATTTCTGGTAAGGAAAAGGGCCTTTCAGAAAACAATTCCTACCGTGAACGGACTATACTAAATGGTTGTGCCTTTCAACCTCTTTCTTTATTTTACATAACTTCCGGGTTGAGTAGGGCTGTCAGCTTTTACAAAACATGCCACGAGGGGAGGACTATTGGTACCATAATACAAGCCCTCGGACTACCAGAGTCCCGGGCCCAAGTTCTGAAATATATATATTAATGAAGTAGATTAAATACAATAAAACATGACTGATAAGCAATAAAATACCCATTTATACTAAGGAATAGTGCATTGCCAGCCCATCTTCTGGGGTTTGCTCCGGTAAAACTAATTGGCATTTTTCACAATTATAACATTGGTTCAGTCCCGTCTTTCCCTCCGTTTCGAAGTGTTTGGAAGTTTGGCTTAACATATTACTTTTGTACGTAAATAAAATGTGGAAAGTTAAGAAAGTTGGGTAATTAATCAAGTTCGATCTAAATTAAAATATTATTTCAATGGGCGTATCTTTCAATGTTCAGTTACAGATTAATTTGCGTAAATTGTTCTCGTTTTGTAAAAGTGACCAATCATTAAAAAAAAGGCCTCATACATTTAAGTCGAGCAGTGGTAGAATAAAGGGTAGTGGGGGAGTTTCTCCCCTTGGTAAATAATCTGTGTTGCCATCCTCCCGATTGGAATAAACTGCTCCTCTCTAGCTATTGTATTTTACTCCCTTTTGATATTATCTGGTATTAAGGTAGACAAAGTTCTTGTATTAAATTCCCAATAGCTTCTAGATGCATTAAATCTTCATAGCTGTGGCAGGAAAGCACAACTCCACATAGTAATAAGAGGCATTTAATTTTTTTTTAAATATATGTGAATACAACTCTATTCAGCTTCTAAAGGTACTCAATTTTTTTTAATTAGCTGGGTGTGGACCATTTTAAATAACTTTTATAGACCTTCAATCATTGAAATTTTCCAAGGGAAAAAAAATTCCAAATAAAATCGGAGAATATTCAATTTCGCAAAATTTGCTGGAAAAGGCCAACTCAAAATATCTTTAGGATACATCAAATTTTCAAAATACAACAACTTAAGGTGAAGACCACTACAAATAGCTTCCAGAGTCATCCATTTTAAAAAAAAAAATTACCGGGAGAAGACCACTTAAAATAGCTTATATAATAAGCGTCTAATTTTCCATAAGATTTCGAACAAATACCTTTATAACTAGCTGATAAGTACATTTAAATATTAAAAAATTGGAAAAGGACTACTCCAAATAACGTATAGAAAAGTAAAATTTAAAAAAATTCATATGGGTTTAAGTATCCTATGTTCAAACATTCACCTAGCATCCCCAAGCCCTTCTTTAGCTTTGGAGTCGAAGCCCCTCAAATCCCCTTTTTATTGGCCAAACTAGTTTATCTCCCTAAACAAACAAATAAGGTTTTGCCACCAATGAAGTCAAGAAATAAAGAAAGGTGGGCCCGCACTTTACCCCTGATACCAGACCCGGCTGGCGGGCTTGGCTAAAGGGTACTTGTATCTATCGCATTAAATAAAACCATTGGATATCATCAGGAGCCATTTAGAGTTTTGTTTTATGTTGTTTGAGTTGGAGGTCATAAAAAATATATGTAAGTCGATTAATTATTGTTATAAATTTGTCAAGAACATTCTAAGAATTAGGCTTGAATAAAATTATTATTACTCTTTTTTTTAAAGGGTTTACTCTTATTCATATACATTTTAAAATATCTTTATATCAAGGCTTCTTTTAACAAAAAATCCCAGGTGTAAAACGAGTACAGTTGTGGAGCGTCTCTGATTATACTATTCCACAAATTATTTTAATATTAGTAGATAGGCCTGCAAGAGTGAAACTGCTCTGAAATTATGGGTGCTTGGCAAAGACAAATTAGAAAAGTATCAATGTATGTTTCTAGAAACTATTTAGAGAATATTTATATAACAATTATATACATTTTAATATATATAAAAAAGTTTTTTTGCGCAGTTTACTATATACTTCAAAATATAATCTACACCTAACAACAACTTCTATAAAATATTTATCCCTTAAGCAAGAGGTAGTCAGCCTTTTTCTCTTACAAAATGACAATTTATGTACCTATTAATCAAAATTTAGGTAGATACAGTGTACCCATATCAACTTCGTCTGCCCAGAAACGTAGAAAGCTCACCTTGATAAGATACACCATGGTACGGCTTAAAAGATAACGCCACTGTGTAATAGATCAAGATAAGACTGCTTTCTTTCAGGGTAAATGAAATGTACCTCCCCTTTGCTGTGCCACAGCATACATCAACTGCAAATTATACCTCAATCTGCTTGTGAATGGACATATCTGACAACCAGAAAAGTTACTATATCAACTTCCATAAACTCTTGGGTACTGTACGTCATGGAATGTGTTCTGTAGGTGTCACGTTTGATACCTTTAATAATACCAATCAAATTACATTCATCATCATCATCATGCACAGTTTCTTGCCACTGGTAGGGTCTGTCTAGAACATAAGCCTCTTCATTTTCTTCTTTCCTTCCACCACCTTCCTTCCTCCAAGTCAACCCAATGTATTCCACTCTTCTCCACTCTCCTCCGCACTCCCTTTATCCACCTGTCTCTCGGTCTTCCTCTTAGCCTCCTGATCATCACCTTCATTTCGAGCATCCTCCTTGGAATCCTCTCCTCTTCCACCCTCTTCTCATGTTCATACCTCATCAATCTCAACTTCTCTTTCTTATCCTGTAGGCCATATTGTGGTTCCGCCTTCACTTTATCACCTTTTCACTAATCATCATCCTTGTCACTTTCAGCCTACTTCTCAGAAATTACATCTTGCATGCCTGTATCATGTAAACCCCCTAATAATATAGTTAAATATTACCAATGTTGAACTAAAAAATATGTTTGTATTTTGAAAGGGTGCCTTAAATGTCCATATTTATTAGTGAAAAAAAAATACTAGCTTCAGGTAAATACGTAAAAGGCAACCTACATATAAAACATGATTATAAAAGTAATATAATGTCGCGCTCATTAGATAGAAGAATTATTAAACTTTTGTGGAGGACATGTTTGCCACAAAGTTGTAACAATATGACGGTTGTGATTTAAGTCTAGAAAAGAGGGGTAAGATAAAAAAGTGTGGGAATACAAAAGTGTTTAAAGGTCATCGAATTGTAACGTAACGACTGGGGGGGAAGTGGGGGTTAACTGGAAGAATAAGAGGGGGGGGGTTATTGGAGAGTGGCTCGAATGCTTTAACATCTCCCTCACTCTACGGGGAGTTTATTTGGGGGAAGGGAGGGAGAGTAGGGTCCGTCCGGGGTTGAGTCCTGGATCACCCAGTGGTCAACACTAGGGAAAACAACTTGTTTACTAGAGCCATTTTCCTCCCCTCAAAATTGGTGATGAGGGTAGTAAATCTTTCCAGCTGTAAGTTTATACTGCCGATGTATGTTGACCCTCATAGAACAATCCTCTCGGAGCACCATGAAAAAAAAAACACTGACTGTCTATAATTTGTCACGGTGTATGTGTTTCTTGACACACACGTCCATTCCTATTTGTATGGAAAAAGAACAAAAACAACATACACTTTCACACGGATTGACACCTTGTTTACATTCGCTTTAGAATAGGGTTTTCATAGATAGCGGTGGTTTGAGTCTTAAATAGTTGCGGGAAATAGAATAGTTATTTTTTAGATGTGGTTCTAAGGTAAAAAGTAAACTAGATCTGATACATCCTTGAGAGGGACTGTATTATTCATGACGTCTGAGAAGGCAAAGTTGAGGGAAAGAGGAGCTTAGGCAGGAGGAAGATTCAAATTTTGGATGTCTTGAACGAAAGAATGGAGCTGAATAAGGAAGCAGAGGACAGAAAGCAGTCAAGTTTATTGACAAAAGGAATGGACATGTCGTAATACAGATCTCTTGATACTACTACTACAACTACTAAGAATAGTAGACATAATGATAATAATATGAATATGAATAAAGTTTTAAGAAGATCTTGCCCAAAAATTGAAATAGTACAAATGCTCTAAATAAATATAAATGTATTGAAAATATGGGGGACAGAATGTGTTACAAAGAATCAGTGTATTTCCCCTTTTTTAAATTCTTATAAAGCCTAGGACACATACAAATTATGTGGTATAGGGAAACCAATTATTATTTACTGTACTGTTTGGTTGTTTTACTTTTAATACATAAAAAATTCACCCCTTGTACCAATAGGCTATGGGTGGGAAAAACTTCGTACCACGAATATTTTCAGGCTATCCTCAAAACACATTGTATTTACATTATTGGGGTAGGGATGAGGAAGCTATAATGGATAACATGTAAACCGAATTTTTACCAAAGGAAAGTGGTTAGACACTTAGGACAAACCACCCCTAGTGCACCCAGCCTTGATTTTAATCCCCCTATCAACGGAAATCAAGGTAAATATTATTCATGTCAAGCGCTTTAGACCGCTTGGCCATCGCCATTCTACTAATTAAAATACTGTTCGCATGATCTAGCTAACAAAAGTATATGAGGGGAGGGAGGGGGGTCGAGGTGTCCCACCCTTCCACCTTAACACTCTCCCCCTTTTTCCCCTCTCCTCGAAGAATTCTTAAACGATTTAGTTTGGGAATGTAAATTTTCCTTTTTTTGTTTCCCTTTGTGTGATTTATGTCATGTTTTATGTAGGGAAACTCGGAAGAGCCCTGTGCACAACGAGACAACACAAAGGCCCACGTTCCAGTTTGTCAAATTGTGTAAGCATTTGTGTATCTTTGCACTCTTGTAGAAGTGTCAATCAACGCTGGCAAGAGACAATATCCAGGTTTTATGTCGTGGATAACTAGACTTCAAACTAGTTTCCATAACTTGATTTATTTTTTAAAAAGACAAGTTTGGTGAGTATTAATTTGTATTTGTGTTCAGTATTTGATATCATGGGGCCTGTTTAAAGTGAGTTCAGTGTTTTTTGTGACCTGTTTCGGTGGCCGCATGGTCTAAGACGTCACTATCGCAATAGACTAGACTGCCAATGACAGGGAGATCAAGGTTGGAATCACGGTCAGGTGCACTTAAGGTGGTTTTTCTTAAAGGTTTTTCCACACTCTCTTTATGCATATTTCGGTACACCGCCTCTAAATTCAACCTTCCTCATCCTTAACTAACTAGTGTAATTAGTAAATATGCGCACAACCTGAACAGGTAGTAAGACGAGATGCTAGAAATATATTTGAAAAAAGTGCTTTTTTCTACCACAGTCCAATTTCCATATGAAGGGCCTTATTTATAATATCTTAATATTTTACTAGTGTTATTATATAGTTATATATATCAAGAGTTACAGATACAGATCACATGACTTGATGTGTGAATACGTGAAAGCAGATATAGTAACTTTTCTAGTTGTCAGAAAATAAATGTACAGTTAATTTTGAATGTATTACATGGGCCTAGTAAGATATTAATGTACTTATACTAAGTTGACTATTTTCCCCTGATTTTCGTGGATAGTTCTTAAAATTAGACTTGTTTAAAGATGTCACTTAATGTTCCAAATTCACAAAATATTCCATTAGTGTTATGTGAAACTCTTGTGTTTTCACAATTTTTTTTTTTCAGAAATAAAATATCCCACTTCTCACATTTTTCCGGGTGCGTGGCAACCCTGAAAGTTGATCAAGTGGTTATATTTTTAACATATGAATTTATTTATGAAAGTAAAATAATGGAAAGTCATGGATTTTATATATATATAGATTACGAAACAAAGCAAATTTAAAAATCCCATATTCAGTAGTTTTGATCAAATAGGGTGGTGTGTTAAAGTCTATTTATGGTTTTAATGCTAATACAAGTGTCAACACATAGCATGATTACGTTTCACTAAATTAAAGGAAAAAAGGTATTTAATTCAAATAAAAGAAAGTACTAAACACTTTATAAAAGATAAATATTTTTACCCAAAGAATAATACTTTATAGGTACAAATTATTCTATGTTTCGATGTTCGTGGGTTCAAACCCAGCTGAGGTTGATGAATTTATTTGAGCGATAAAAATCCGTGGCACAGATGCCTCCGGAGGGGAAGTAAAGCCATTGGTACCAAAGGCGATTTTGGAATGTATGTGGAAATACCCTTCCCTACAAAATTGGTAGGCTCTTTCGCTCTTGCTCATAGAAATTTTCGTGTGCTGATATAATCAATTGGTTCAGAAAGTGCACGTCAAATACCTCAAATAAATGCATTTTTGTTTCTCTCTATTTAAAGCTTTCATAATTAGAGCTGCATATTTGCCAAGTGTTCAACTCGCGTTATGAACAGTATATTTGGCCCCATCTCTCTTTCTTCTTCCTCCCCCCAAACATTTCTCCGAAACTTGGTGTAGTTTTAGAATATGTTACTAGAAGTAGCCGAACACTCGCTGTTAAGTTTCTACTCAGATGGTTTTATGGCCACTTAATATTACAGATGAACACAGTAGAAAAACGTAGCAACTACACACACTCTGCACGGATTACTTTTACAAACTATGAAACACAAGATCATTTTAAGAATAACGGGATATTATAAAGTAAGAGAAGTTGACTTTCGATATAATAATGAACGTAACACTCTAAAGGTAGGAATGTAGAGAGAGAGAGTGATAAAACTCCAGTGTTTTTGTAGTTCTTACAGCAAAACTATTTTGTGGCCAAATAAATAAGATATTGCTCTAGTAGGAACATAGAGTTTAATTTATTTCATATGTTGACATAAACATGTTTTGAATATGTGTCATGACTCATGAGTATAACAGCATTTGATTAGAAACTTTTAAATTAAGAGAAAAAGTAGTCATTAGATTTCATAACATCCTTGACAGATATTCAACAACTGTTGAGGAAATCATGTGAAGAAAATTAAACTCTGTGTTTCTACTGAAACAATATTTTTATTTATTTTAAACAAAAAAATATTTTTTGATTATAAAAACCGCAAAAATACTACCCTTAACTTGCGTGCCATACACTTACACCTTTATGAATTATTTGCAAGCGTGTTTGTACCGATTAAACAAAGCCCGTGAGGATAAGGGGGGTTTGGAGGTTTCATAACCCCCCCCCCCCCAAGAAATCATTAATAATAATGTTATTTTGTTCAATACTGCTCAATACCTGCGTTAATTGATTATTATAAAATTCATAAAACCTACAGCTCTTATAATGTTTAGAATGTTTCTCTTTGCTCCACGTCTTAGAACCAGTCCAGGTTACCTGCATTTGATATAACTAATTTTGTAGGGACAATGAAGGTAGAGGAAATATACCTGCACTAATGTGTAGATAGAGTGAGAAAGTGTAAGAAACTATTTATGAAAAAATCACCCTCGATCCCCCCCCCCTACCAAGATTAAGATTCCGACCTCCCTATTGGCGCAAATCAAACTATATGAGCTTATCATCTAGTCCACGCACCCATAGGTGGGGGTATGTCTAGAATAAAATTTAAATTGCTTTAAAGGTGCATGGGAGAGCACTGGAAAGTGTTGCAGACGTTTATAAAACCGTATTATTTAAGAAGTGTTTTTTTATTTTTTAATATTATTTTCAACAATATGTATGCGAAAGTTCTGCCTAATTAAACAGTTTAAATTTAAATTTTAAAATGTTTAAAAAATGTGTGAAGATTCATTCATAAGTCACAAACTTAACAACGTGGTATAGCAATTGTTGACCTGTTTTTTTTTAATTGAACAGTGTCATGTCATCTGATTTGTGACGTCACAGACCACTAAAGTAACCCACTGCAACTGACACAATACTTAAGACGGATGAGTTTAATTCATTAGTATGTTTGTTATAATTTATGATTCAACAATTGCATTTATTTATTTTTCATTTGGTTTCCTAAAATGGTGCGTTTTAGTTGAAATTAAACATACTGAGAGTATAAACTTCGGGAAAGAAAGGGTTTCAGATCCCCAACCTTTCTTTGACCTGACCTTGGTTATTCTAGGAGAGCCAAACTTAACTATACTCAATTAGCTAAAGAATTTCCTTTAAAAATATATTTGCCATAATCTTTATGTTAATCTCTGGTCAATATGTTTATCTAAGGATTATTATATATAATATAGGACCACACTTATAGTGAGCTCTGAATTGTTCGGGTCTTATATGATCTCACAAAGTTATCAGATTAATAATTTTTTTAACCATATAGTGATTTGAACCAATCTACCAAAACAATTATAACCTATATTAAAATTGTATCTTTTGACCCAGTTTAAAAAATATTTAAAGAAGTTTGTAGCTATGTACTATAATCACTGAACTGCAACATTCTACACAAACTGCCATTGAAACTGAGATAATTTCACCTTTCTTGTGATTTTAAATATAGACCTATTTAAAGCATAAAATGTAAGATTTTTATTCATATAGGGACAACTTTTATCTCATTTTTTGGTTGAATCTTATTTTGAAAGAAAGAAAAAACAATAAATAATGTAGGATTTCTGAAAGTCTGCAAAGTCACTTATTGGCGCTCATATATGTGAGCTGCCTTAATGAACGTGTTCACAGTATGAGGCCTGCCTGAACTGTCTAAACGTAGGGCTATGTATTCTCAAATTAAGTAAATTGAATTCTTACTTTCATAGAGATGGAAAATGATGAGCAATAGCCAACAGGATGAATTCATAAACAAATAATACAGTATTTTAGACAATGCATGGGATTTAACTAAGGTCCTATTGCTTTAGTCCCCCATTCCTTGATACCCTTATCCCAAACATTAGACTCCAGCATAAAAACAGTACCAAAAATTATACAGTTATAACTTATAAAAAATATTGTTATTTAACTACGTTGCCTACTTAGAGATCTCTAAGTTATTTCGCGAAGAGGGTTGCAACTTAACTTGACACAGAGGCAGTTTAAGCACTATCACACTTAGACGCTAATGTATGAAATATAAATAGAGGGAGTAAAATGAGCGATTCATCCTGTGAGGCCTCTTGTTTATCTAACACTTCCCCTCTTCCTCTGACTAGTCTACACACCCACTATAACTTACTATTTGCGTCTTGAACACATTAACTTTTTATTGTTTCCTATTCTAGATATACAAGCACATATGCTATCACTGATCTTTTTAATATACATCCTGCCAGGAAGATTCTTACACGTCATTTTCGTGACAAAGCCAAAAAGCCTAAAGTTGTAAATGATTTATAAAAAATACGTTCACAAAAAAACTATTTAAAGATAGAAATAATAATTTTGTGGCAAAGTAACTCTATTTATGGAATTATTTAAGAATGAATGGTTTTTGTCTCAACGTTATATCTTTGAAACTTGCCGATTAAAACCTAAATTCACTAATATATCAAATACTATCTTGACCTACCATGATATCACAGGTAGGCAATATCCTAAAGTACATACAATACTTTAAACAAAAATATTATTATATTCTTTTTCAATCCAACACGTTGATTTAGGCATTTTCCATATTTATATGTATGTCTGTCCTTATCATTTATATTAACGGGAATAAGCGATTTGATTTCTAGGTTGATCTGATTAATTCTCACATCTTCTTTTTTGTAAACTGCAGTTGATTTGGATTAAACGTTTAATTAGCTTTCATCGATTTATGTGGGCTCTACAAGAGATTTAATTAAGAAGGAGTAAAGGCAGAGCACATGTTTCAAAATAAAGCTTCTTCTACATCTGCATTCTACTTTATGGAAACGTAAACGTTACAAACTAAACTAAACGTTGCCTACATTTTTATAAACTGGTTAAATATGTGAGTGGTTAGATTTCCTTTCTCTGGATGATAAGATCAAAATAAATTATTATTTGAATTATAAAACATGTGAATTAGTCCGCTGTTGCACTTATTAGTGGAAATGGCCTTATTGCCCCCTTATAGTTTGAGGAGGAGGGGCTGTTAGGGGGAAAGGATTCCCGCTGGTAGCCTCCAACAGCCCACCATAAACGTCAGCCCTAGAGCTGGTAATATGTGGCGGGGCCCGATACTTTAGGGAACCTTAAACAGACCCTTGGGGAAAGGGGGGTACCCCCAATTCGACAAGGGCCTTTCAACATACCACACCCACCCACCCACGCCACGTCGACATCTGTGAACAGAAACAGGTTCCTTACCGGCGGGGTTAGGTGATAGGATAGAGAACTTGACTCTGGAAAGTGGGGTTCAAACCCAACCGGTTCATTTTTCTTAGCATATTTTCAGTGAAGTAGTCCACTATCTTTGTATTGCTGATAGTTATTTAATACATATGCTGAAATATGCCATACTTTAGGTGGAAGTGTAAGGAACGCGAAAAAGGAGTAGTGTCATTTAAGTTTTTATATCAAAAGTTTATTAGACTAAAATAAATAAATACAATTTCTCAAGTAGAAACAGAGAGTTTAATTTTCTTCACATGGTGACATCAACAGTTCTTAGAGTGTCCTAGAATTTAAAGACAATTTTTTTATAGTTAAATTTTATTTTTTATTAAATTCTAATATGTTCTTGATAGATATTCAACAACTGCTGAGGTCACCATGTGAAGAAAATTTCACTTTATGTTTCTATGGTAGAAATATTTGATTTATTTTGGCCAAAAAAATGTTGCTATAAAATTTGTGGAAACACTAATCTTTTACCCCATTTCCTACAATCCCACCTTAACGTGCTCGTCTACCAGATCACCGAGCCATATTGCAAACGCCCAGAAATACCACTTTATTCAGGAAGTGGTTTTTAAAACTATGGTCCATGCTAAAATCAAGAATAATTCTATAAATTTGTTCCCATAGGATTAAAAAAGTGAAATTTTATTCAAAATTTGAAAATATTTACATATATTAAAAGGAGAAATTAAAAACATTTCCAACGATGTTTCCTGCTAAATGTTGCAATTCTGAGATCAAAGTAAGTTACTAGAAACACAGCCTTCCTCAAACAAAAAAATGTCCATCTTTAGTAAGATCACAACATAGCATTGTAAGATCATTGTTTTAGATACTTTGAAGTTTCAAAGCTGAAGGCTCCTATCAGAAATGCTACAGCGTGAGGTAATTTCCCGTTAAGTAGGCGATGACCTTAAAATGTAAAATCTTAAACATAAAACGAATTATACCGTTGGAAACAATCTGTGAGGGTGATTAATAGAAGATGTTCCGGTCATCTGCAGACAGGTTGAAGCACAGATTATGTGTGTCACAAAAACCTTTCTAATAGTATTCGTGGTTCGAGTCATGTCACACTCATCAATGAGGAAGGAACTACATTTACCATCGATGTTGCTCGCGGTTTACACCACTCTTGTCTTTTACACATAGTCCCCCTATCACATCCTGTACCAATGTACAAGCCGCAACACCTTCCAGTATTTTATTCTTAAAATTCGATCTAGTCATTCTTTGTCACTAGATAAGATAGTAAAAAACCAACATACCGGTATTGGCAACTAAACGCAAGACATAATACACTCTTTTTTTTAGCTTTGTGTCTTCAGTCTACTAACTGTCCGGGCTGTACGCTTTTTAATTACGCTAATAATGTAGGAATGAGAAATGTAGAAGGGAGAGGAAATGCACTCGCATATGCGTGGAGGGTTTTAACCTACTCTAAATGTAGAAATAATCCAGATCTTATTGAATTGAAATATTTACTTGTGTTGTGCTTTCTTTCTAAAAATTTAACTTACAGTATTAATATTTTATGGTAAATGTCTATCTACCACAGAGGGTTCAACTGACCCTTTGACACCCTCTCGCCTCCAGCCCACCCCCATTAAACTCTGCCTTCATACACAACACCTAGTTCGTCAGGTGCTAGTGTTCACCATTTCCATTGTAGTAGAAGTAAACTTAAATTTCACTTATAGCCATTTTATTTATCGGGGGTATTTAGGGTGTACTTTCTGAACCGACTGATTATATTAGCACGCAAGAATGTCTATGAGCAAGAGTGAAAGATCTCACCAATTTGGTTGGGTAAGATATTTTAACAAACCTTCAAGGGTTCTTTTTCGTGCCACAATCGACATAGGACCGATGGCTTTGCTTCCCCTCCAAAGGAAGTTGTGCTACAGAGTTTTATCGCTCAACAAAAATCCATCGAACTAAGTTGGGTTTGAAACCACGAACATCTGGTCATTAGGCAAGCACTTCACCCCAAGACAAAGGTAGACGACCTAAACCAATTTTTACAGTCTTGCCAAGAATCAAATTCGGAATTATTAGCTCAGTGGAAAGAGGTATAACCGAGCAAATCAAGGTTTTGGACATCTCGTTTTGTTAACTTGATAAGCTATTATTCAAACTCCGCCTCAGGTGAGCCTACTTTATATTTATTCCTACTAAATATAAACTACTTTCATACTTTTTATCAGTGAATTTTTTGTCACTGTCCAACGTGCACTTTCTAAACTGATTCGTTAGATCAGCAACCAGCTTACCAACCAACTGAACTATTTAAAAAAACAGAAACCCCGGCCCCCAGGCTGGCATTCTATATCCATACAATTTTGGACTGTGTCTAGACCCTTGGCTCAGTGGACATTGTCGGACAATTCACTCTTAATAAAATATTACATACAATACAAGTTGAGGAACCCACATTGGTGGTCGCGTGGTATAGGATGTGACTCTCTTAATAGAATGGATTTCAGGTGACGGAGAGGTCAGAGCTAAAACGATGGTGTACCACCACAAGTAATTTACCACTGTGACTTTCCCACCCCCTTTCCAGGCTAACATGGGCATATTTACTTTTAAATTACCTTCCCATTATTAATCCTTAAAATTAATTCCTGAATAAGCCCATAGTGTTAAGCGTAGCAATTATTTGAAAAGAATAATAAAGACAAAGCTAATTACCTAAGAAACAACTTTACCTACAGCCAAGCCTCCTAGAAATGAAGAGCCTTAACTAAAAAGTTTCTGACAAGCCAAGTTTCCTATGGATGTTAAGAAAACTCCCAATTGTTTCTGATAAGTCAAGTCTCCTAGTATTGTTACTGAAATTCTCAATTGCTTATGACAAATCAAGTTTCCTAAAACCGTTTTGGAAATTTCCAATTGTATCTGACAAGTCAAGTTTCCAGGAACTGTTAAGAAAATTCCCATTTGTTTCTGACAAGCCAGGTTTCATAAAACTGTTTTGGAAATTTCCAATTGTATCTGACAAGTCAGGTTTCCTAAAACTGTTTTGAAATTTCCAATTGTATTTGACAAGTCAAGTCTCCTATAATTGTTAAGAAAATTCCCAATTGCTTATGACAAACCAGGTCTCCTAAAACAGTTTGGGATATTTCCAATTGTATCTGACAAGTCAAGTCTCCAAGAACTGTTAAGAAAATTCCCAATTATTTCTGACAAGCCAGGTTTCCTAAAATTGTTTTGGAAATTTTCAATTGTATCTGACAAGTTAAATCTCCAAGAACTGCTAAGAAAATCTCCAATTGTTTCTGACAAGCCAGGATTTTGAAAACTGTTTTTAAATTTCCAATTGTATTTGACAAGTAAATTCTCCAAGAACAGCTAAGAAATTCCCCAATTGTTTCTGTCAAGCCAGGTTTCCTAGAACTGTTTTTAAATTTCCAATTGTATTTGACAAGTCAATTCTCCAAGAACAGCTAAGAAATTCCCCAATTGTTTCTGATAAGCAAGGTTTCCTAAAACTGTTTTGAAATTTCCAATTGTATTTGACAAGTCAAATTTCCAAGAACTGTTAAGAAAATTCCCAATTGTTTCTGACAAGAAAATCCTCCTAGAACTGTTAAGAAAAGCCTTAATCAATTTTTTTCTGACAATCCAAGCCTTCTAGCAATGTTAAGAGCCTCAATTAAATTGTTTATGTTTAATAATGTTAAGAAGAATCACTGTTTTTTCTTCTTCTGGTAATCACTTGGATATGACGATAAAAGCGCCAAATAAATTGTTTCCAACAATTAGTGCCATTTTACTCTTTTAAAGGCTCTAAAGTTTTACTCATACCAACTTTACATTAAGTAACGTAAGCACCCGTGGGCCCCAGCTGGGCGAATATTAGGCGGTGGAAGGGAAAGAGGAAGCAACAACTTTTGCCCACTGTACGTTGTGTAGGACGATGTGAACAACACACGTCACGGCGGTCTAACGAGTCCTCGCGTTGGATTTATGACCATAAAATGAAGAAATAATAAAAAGGAGAATTACAAGGGCCAAGTTTCTATTACACCTCAATACCATTTTTTTTTTGTTTGGTTTACCTTATAGAGTTTCTTTAATAGCAAACATGTTTGAATTGTTTGATACTGCGCACCATGGCTTACTTGGTTGATATGACGTCACTGAATCACTTGAACTATACCAGACGAGCTTTCTAAAATATGCCTAAGACATTTTAGTTGGTGTTGATGACATATTCTTAATAAAAATACAGTTTCCAAATACATGATTTTTTTTATAACAAAAGTTAAACAACTTTTACGAATATAAACCCATGTTAAGTATAGTTGAGTGTGGGGAAAGTCAAGCGTTCTAATATTATTTAATTTAAATATTATGAATTCATCAAACGATATTGAACCACATTTAACTTGAGACTTAAACATATATTATTCCCCTTTATACGCTTTAATAATCTCACCTGTCATAAAACATCCTTAACTTTAACTCATTAATTTTAATTTCTCATATGTAAAAAATACTGTATTGTAATCGTGAAAATGTTCTACCCTGAGAATACATTTTATGTACCCCCAAACTAAAAAATGAGGCTCTTCCAACTTGTTATTTTCTCATGTCTGTGTATGGAACTACAACCAAAACAGTTTGGTTAATTTCTTTAAAACTTGATATTTATATTTTATATGCAGGGCCGGATCAAGTAATTCGTGGGCTTGGGGCCATTTGCAAAATTTGTGACTAGTGGCCTTTTTAAAATTTGTAAAAAGAAAAAAAATAGAATTAATTTAAGAAGGGCATAAAATGATATTTTTAAGAAAAGGTTTGAAAAGTTATAACACTTTTATATAATCTAAAAATACATATCGGTTCTGATTACGATTCCAGTTTTAATTGAATTTATTTCTAAGAATTTCTGTAACGATTCTGGCTCCTTAAAAATAACCGTTAGTTCCAGTTACCAGTTCTGTTTCGACTACCTGGGCGTGCTGGCAGCGTATATTTATGCTTGTTGGAACGAAATAGATAAAATTAATATAGAATATCTGTTGCACTTTCAAATAATTTTTTTTACTAAAACTAAAATCTCTAATATCTTAGATAAAATAATTGTAATAAAAGTGTGCGTGGTCCCCGCCTTAATCCGGCCCTAGTTATATGGTCATAGCTCGAGACCAAATCCTAATTTTGATTCCAACTCCAAAATTAAAGGTAGTTTGCCGATAACTTATTTATGAAAATTTGAAGTATTTTGAAAAATTGCTTTAACGGTTTTGGTTTCTGATATCTAAGCGTGAATTGAAAGATTCTGCAAGGAAGGACCATAGCCTATCCGAAAACATTACAAAGCTACTAACACTACTTAAATATATTCATACATTAAGTATTGTGATCTTCAGTTGTCACTATGATAGATAATATCAATAGCTGTTAACTAATATTAATAATAAAGAAACCGCCTCGGTGGCGTAGTTGGCTAACGCGCTTTTCGTGTTGACCTCGACTGCTGAGGACGGGGAGATCGAGGTTCGAATCTCGGTCGGGTGAACTGGGGGTGGTTTTTCCAAAATGGTTTTCCACTCTCCCTCCACGCAAATTCGGGTTCTTTTCCTCTAATTAAACCTTCCCAATTCCTAATAAATTAGAGTAATTAGTACTTAATGCGTATAAATCGAACGGGTAGTAAGACGTGGTGCTAAATATTATTAATAATAAAGAAGGCCTACTTCGTTGGCAGAATGGTCTAAGGCAGGGGTCGCCAAACTTTTTGCTATGTGGGTCACATTTTACACGTTTTTACGGGCCAATGTAACGTTCACCTGTTCTTAAGGTATCATTATTTTTGCACTGAATGCCTTGACATGTGCAAATAGATCATAAATATAATTGGTTTCAACATGCAAATTTAGATTCAAGTCGTAATATGGCCAGTCACGTCTGTAAAAAATGCCTCTTTCCAAGGCCAGTTAGTATTTGATAAAAGTGATTGATTTTGATTCTTCTCTGTGAGATATGAATCAATGTTTATGTAATAAATTATATTTATAATAATTATTAGTCAACATAATTTTATTTTTTTAAATTAGGTGACATCTTTTGGGACTTTACTTTTATAACCCACTGCAGGGAGACTTAGAACTACCTAAAAATCGTCACAGTCAAGTCATTCTGTTTTAGGTAAAAGGAATAACGCCTGAGACTAAAAATTATGGTTTGCAATTCCAACAGCGCTCTGGCTTGGAGTCATGGGGGGAAGCAGGCGTGCGGACAAAGACTAGATTTTTCAAATAAACTGCGTGGTTAATAAATAACGAAGAGAAACAATTAATTTGTTTCTTGATACAATCTTGGAACGGGCCGGATATAATCCTGTGGTGGGCCAGAGCCGTAGTTTGGAGACCCCTGGTCTAAGGCACTAATCTTGCAGTAGACTAGACTGCCAATGATGAGGAGACTGAGGTTCGAATCTCGGTAGGTTTTACTGAGAGTTTTACACTTTTCCTCCACACAAATAGAGGTACACTTCCTCTTAATATTCCTTCCTAATCCATAAAACCACTAACGTAATTATAACATAAGTGTACAACCCTAACGGATCGTAAGACGCGGTGAAATAATAATGATAAATCAAATAGCCAAAGCTATTATTTATGCATTTTAGTGAAGATTACTCCATCTAGATATCATATACTAAGCCAAAGGTCCCGGGTTCGATTCACATGTCTAAGTGTCATTTTTCAATTTTCAGAAAATGATATATTAATAATAGTCTAATAATAATTTCTACATCCACTAATATTTCCAGTCTGTTGCCTGGGCCAGATTTTTATTCAAGCCAAATATTTTTTCCACTAACGGCTTGCTATACTGACCAAGGGGCCGACACAAAATATTGGAGAAGTTAGTACTAACATTTGCGGACAGAGGGTGTCATGTGGTCAGCACAATGTGCCCACCAGCCGTTAATCTCAGTTTTATAAACCGGAGCCGTTACTTTCTTTTATTCAAGTAGGCCCTTAATGATTGTCATCACGAAGATGAATTCACCCTGTTCCAGACCCACTGCTCACCGTAAAACCTGGAAGCACCAAGAATCGAACCCAGGACCTTTGAATATCTAGCCAAGAACTCTGTTCATTGTACCACAGAGGGGATCAACCAGCACTAATAATAAAGTAAACGTGTATCAATGTTGACCGCAAAATAAAAATACATCGTATATAATACCCGTTTGGGCTTTAGCCTATACACATTATATTGACTACACCTATAAAATTGGGACGAGGAAGATATTATTTTAGGAAGAAATTTACTTACATTAGTGTGGGGAGAGTGGAAAAAATTTAAGAAAAAAAAACCCACCTCTCAGTACACCTGACCAAGATTCAAACCCCGATCTCCCCGTAACCGGCAATCCAGTCCAGCACGAAAGTGACTCGTAAGATCATCTAACCACCGATACGGGTAGGTAGATATTTAATAATGTTAAGCATATCTAGCACTCAGTTTTTGAACATTTCTCAATGAGGAAGCCTGAACTTGAAGATGATACATTTTTTTTAAAGTCGATGACAGTTATTTTTAATAAGCTGGTTTAGAAAATTTTAAGAAATGTCTAATGGCCCATTAAGCCAGAGCAAGGAATGTTTGGATTGATTTAAAACCCCTTCAAGTCTGATGTAGATGGGGTTGAAAATGTTAAGACACGTGTGTTTCAAGTTCTTTGACGTACTTACCGCTTGAAGAAAGCTTTTCTTATCTTTCTTACCGCCCCTCCCACTAGAACATACCTCTTCTTCTTCTTTTTTGCCAACACTACCATTCCTTTTACCGAACTGATAAAAATCCATCTCCAGAGATTGCAATCTCTGGTAAAAATGTCCTTTCGAAGTGCGTGGTCAGGTAGTGGCAATACTGACCGTTTATGGCTGGCTTCAAAACAAGTACAGTCCGTGTGATTTGAAATAAGTCACTTTCCAATATATATTTTTAATTCTTTTCCATGACGTTTTACCCATTTGGGCTATTTGTAAGGGCTCTATATTAAGGTGGGAGTGTAGGAAACGTGTGAAAAAGTCAGTGTGTATGCAATTTTTATAGCAAATTTTAATTTTTTTTATATAAACAATTAATTGCTTCAATAGAAACACACAATTTAAAATTCTTCACATTTTGATACTAACAGTTATTGAATATATTATGTAAAGAGCATAATGGCATTTGATGAGAAGTTTTTTAAATTAAGAGAACAATTTACAAGTATCATTAAATTCCAATTAACCCTGGATAGGTTATTAAACAACTGTTGAAGTTACAACGTGAAAAAAATTTAACTCTATGTTTCTAATGAAGACTTATTTGATTTATTTTGAGAATTAGAAAAATTTTATATAAAAACTGTAACGCCCACCTTAAATACGCTAATGTAGTAGGTATGATAATGAGTAAGGTGGAATATATAGGGAATGTAGCGACCCGTATTTGCGTGGAGGGAGAGTGTGAAACAGTCTAGGAACAAATATAACTTAATTCACCCAACAGGGTTCAAACCCCAATATTCCAATCAATGGTGGCCCAGTCTATTGATAGGGTGAAGTCTTAGATCATTCGATCACCAAATCTGATAAACAACTTTCAAGCAAAAAAACCCCCCCATTAAAATGTGACATTTGTGGAGTTGTTTATTTTAGTGATACGTGTATTATTAAGGTTTGAACTTTATAAAAACTTGAAAATAATAAAATGAATACAAATTCACTAATTTGTTTAATTTATGTGTTTAAGGTCAAACAACTCAGAGCATTTAGTGTCCTCTTATATCTGATAGACGTTATCCACTTAATTTCTCTGATCGAGATTAAAACCGCTAACTTTCACGAGCCCACAGCTGGTGTGCGCGTGTACATATGTATCTGTTTAGTATTGTCTGGTTGGCTGGTAATGGCGAGGTCATGGTTTGAATACCAGCCTGACGTATTGAGGTGTATTTTACTAAATTATTTATCCCTTTTCCTCCGCACAAATGAGTATAAACACTTCCTCTAACTTCCACTTTACTCAAGGTGACCTGGCGGTCTAGGGTTAAGTTGTCAGACTTCTGTGCTGGGGTCCGGGGTTCAATTCCCGGTCCTGGCACAGACTTATCTGATTGCCAAACCCTTCCTTCACCTCTGACAAGACGTGTATTATTCACAACTTGTGAATTTGGGGACTGCAATGGTTCGGATCCCACGTTAAACTGTAGGTCCTCCATTTCATCTCGCAGTCACCCTAAAATTACACATTAGCGTAAGTGCGTACAAATCAAACGGGTAGTAAGACGCAGTGCTAATAATAAAAATACTATACTCAAGTTCAGCTGCATTAGAGTAAATATATCGATAGCTGGATAGCAGGGTGGTAAACAGATGAAGTGTAATTAACTAATCAACCAATTAAAATCACTTTGTATTAAACAACCAAAACTATAGCTTAACCCAACTAAGTTAGAGATGAAGAAAAAAAATAAAAGTAGGGAAGGAATCGCTGGCTTTGTCGAACGGAACGTGGGCGTTTACGTCCACTTGAAATAAACCGTAAAATGTTTGCGCCCGTCGGCGAGTCAAAGCCTTGATACTAGCAACTGGAAGTCATTAAGAGGAAGTATAAGACGTTTATTTACTGATCGGTCCTTTTTCAGAACTACTAGTATGAAAGAATGTTGGTAAGAATGTTGGTAGGCTAGGTTAGATTAGGTTAGGTTAGGTTAGTCAGTGACATGGTATCTCTGTTTAAAATCTACTATTATGAAGAAATTTTGGTAGGCTGGGGGGGAAATTAAACAAAAATTAAATGTTTTTGAAAGGTAATAGAATAAACAAGGTTTGTAAATACAAAAATTTACCTTCCTTAGAACAATAAGAAGGATTTGAATATACAGTGGGCGTAAACACACACGGCGCAACCAACTCGTAGCCTTGTCCAACAACCCCCAAAATGTAGCAATGTTTTAGCTACACTTAATAGCCGTTTTATATAAAATACTTAATAATAATCTTGCTAAAAGCTCAAATAAATTACTTTTAATTAATATTGCCCAACGTCGATGAGTAATTCGGTGCATGAGCGGATTCAAAAAGGGGGAGGGGTCAAAGGGGCAGTTGACCCCCTTTGAAAGTTATAAAATTAATACAAAAAACAAAATGAAAGTCCAAATTTTAGAAAGAAAATACAACACAGATAAATTATAAAATTTTTTCAATGTCTTTTTACGCGCAGACACCTCTTAAGCCGGGTTCATATGTGCGTTATTTATTCACGTTTAATAAATTTTTCGATATGACTCACGCAAGTGTGGAAAGAATATTTGTCGTGTATAGCGAGTAATGAAAATTTGTTCTGTATAGAGACGGTAGACTACCAAACATCAAATAAGACTAATAATCTCCTGAGAGCAGTTCATCCAATACAGAATATAGAGTATGTGTAGACAGCAGGAGTGGCGGAACTGTGGGTGACTCTGCCCCCTGGAAATAAATTACCCCTTCCTAGAGTAACCCCCCCCCCCACCAGATATATTTCAAATCTTCTGATATTATAAAATATGAAGCTGAAAGATGGCCTTAAACCAAACTCCAAATGACTTCTAGATACATTTTATTGTCAAAAATTAGCCGGATAAGATCGCTTTAAAACAGTAAATTGAGATGTCTAACTCACACAAAAAGTCAGAGGAAGAAAGTTCTAAAGAGCTTCCAAGGCCACCCAAATTTCATTAACGTCTAGGGGAGGACCACTCCAAATAGCTTCTAGTCATCATGACATTTTTAAGAATTTTCAGGCGAGGACAATCCCATATAATCTAGTTTCTGAAATCATTTAATTTTCAAAATTTTGTCGGTGGAAGACCACTTAAGAGATTATCTTCCAGGGGTATCTAACTATCCTAAAAAAATTAAGTCGACGATCACTCTAAATAGCTTCAAAGAGCATCCAAATTTCAAAAATATCTAGGTGAGGAAAATTGTGGCTTAAAACTTATAAAATAATCTAATTTGAAAAAAATCAAGACAAAGACTACTTATAGCTTCTAGAGTGAACCATTTAAAAAAATTAATTTGTTTAGAGGGAGGGCCACTCCAAATAATTAATAAAAACATGCATAAGATCACATATGAATGAGAAATTATTAAATGGCTTTGAACAGAAATATAAAATTGTAAGTAGCTATGTTATTTATAACTATGAACCCTCTCTTAAAATGATCTGGATCCGCCCTTGATTCGGTGTTAACTCTAAATATGGTTTTTAGGTACTGACATCACCATAGTGTTAGATGCCTGTAGTAGCATTCCAAAAAACCAAACTAGGTCACGCGGACATGTGTTTATTCCGTCTACATTTACGACTTAAAATCTCCAACTTATATTTTTCCTTCTATTTCCAAAACTTAGATCAGGGCTGGGAAAACTACAAGCCACCAGCGTGTTACATGCGGCACGCGGGGATAATTAATTAGAATATGTTGCGTTGTGAAACAGATTTTTTTAACACAACAAAACTGATTTTTTATAAAACTATGCCAAAGTAAACATTTCCAAACTGGTTATCCCATGCCCAAAAAATGTACGGTAGTGTTTGAATCCTCATATTCATACGAACAATTATTTTCAACCATGAAACTGAGAAAAAGTGATCTTATAGACCTACTTACTAATTAGTGTCATTCTTCTCTTGAGAATACTCACATCCTCACGACTTTGTTCCTTATACATTTACGTATTATTTTCCACAAGAAACATATTAATTAGCCATTATCTTAGAGTTTCGGATCACATTGCATGAACTGTAGCAGAATGTTTCTCAAGTCACATTCTATGTTTCGCTGCATGTATAAAATCTTAGCGCAGTTGTATTATGTTAACTGTACAAGTAAACGAAGAAGCGCGGCACCTTTAGATGTTTACCCCCCTTCATCCCATTCTAAGAAAGAAAGGGTGGGGAGAGATGTTTCTAAGAGATATTTGACAAGCAACATGGCCAGCCTACTGGAAAATACGAAGTGAAGGACACGGATTATAGTGTTGCCAAATATTGTTCTACC
Source organism: Timema californicum (assembly GCA_902141385.1). NCBI lineage: Eukaryota > Metazoa > Arthropoda > Insecta > Phasmatodea > Timematidae > Timema > Timema californicum. The sequence goes on from CABFOW010000907.1 coordinate 170,877, forward strand.
TCAAGGGTCGTTATTTTTAAACATGCTCCTTTTTCTTACCTGCGGAAGAATAGTTTCGGCCTTTGTTTCTGTATGTCGGTTTCTGTTAGGGTAGCTAGTCAATGGATCATTAAAAATGTGATAAATTTTCAATTTTTTCATTTTTTCAAAACATTTAAAAGTGGAATACAGGTTATTAGTTTATTTAGTCAAAAGAACGACATCTCCCTTAAAGTTTCGAGGCAGTAATATTTAGTTTATTGTATTGATTTACTAACTTACTTGAGGTGTTTATATATCTAACTTTATTATAGAACAGACAATACCTAAAACCTTGATCATTAATTTATCACTGTAAAAGGGGATTCCCTTAATTTTTCTAACTATACTTTTTTAAGCTCTGCTGGGATTCGAACCTAGAACTCTAAGCTCAGTAAGTAGATACACTAAAAACTGAGCTAAGGTGTCGGGTTTATTGGTTTCCCTCTAGTTATGACCCCCATTTTTTGATTCTATTATAATTTATTATAGTTACGTTTGGAATTATCATTATTGAGAAAAGATTGAATTTATCATAGTTGATAATGATTAAATATATATACTATACACCTCACAATAAGGCCACCACCAGACTAGTGGGTATATGGACAAGGGTGTCAGTCAAGTCTTTTCTGGGTTTTAGATTATGGGAAGGTCAGGGCTTGAATTCCAGCCATGTGTAATGTGGTGATTCCCCCCTCCCCCCTCTAATGTTTTCACACCCTTCCTTTACATACGGATAGCGGTGGAATGGAAGGGGACGCGAGAAAAAGCCAGTGTTTTTTAGTATTTATGTAAAAATAAATAAAATATTGCTCCTGTACAAACATATAATTTAATTTTCTTCACATGGTCACCTCAACATTTTTTAAAATATCTTTCAAGGGTGTCCCGGAATTAATGATACCGGTAACATTTTATTTTAGTTTAAAAAGTTTGTTAGATAATTCCGCCATGCTCATGACAGATATTCAACAACTGTTGATATCCCCACGTAAAGAAAATTAAACTTTCTGTTTGTACTGAAGCAATATTCTATTTATTTAAACCAAATACATATTTTTCAATGCAAAAACACTGTTTTTTCCGCGTAACTTTCCATTCCACCTTATACCAATTTACCAATTACGTTAAAACTTGGTATTTAGGGTTTACATAGGGCAACCATATGGGTTTTGGAATTATGTATCTAACCCTAAAATTAAGGATAAAGAAGAGTACTGAAGGGACAGAAAGAGAAATATTTTTTTTTTCCAAACTGCTCTAACGACTTTGATTATATTTAGTTTTCAGGTATTGTTTAACATTGTTAACAAAATAGCAAATGTAATTTTTCCATGAAAATGACTTAGTGGGTATGTACTAAATTTACAGGAACAGAAATTTCCAATTTTTATCTTATCTCCGTAAAGATTTTATATAATAAACAACTTATCACTGCAAAGTTCAAAATTAAAATCTTTTACGTATTTAGAATATTATTTTATAAAATCAATAGTTTCTTAGCTATAAGCATCTCTATATTTTTTATGAAGATCATTGACAATAATTGTGTCTAAAAGAGAAGGACTATACGGTGTCCCATACCATTTATTTATTATCCTCCACATCACTTATATAATAGTTTAGAGGTTCATGTAGTAGGATGAAAATAATAACACAATGAGTTACCCATTGATATCATAATAGGATCTTTTCTTTTTACCATTTTTCACTGCTTATTCGCACTACACGTATTTTAATTACGCTAGTAAAGTAAGCGTCAGGAAGTTAAACTTTATAAGTAATGCATCCCATCTTTTGAGGAAGATGAGTGAGAAATCATTTTAAAAATCATCTTCAGTACACCCAGCCGGTATTCGAACTACCTAGAATAAGCTTGTCATTTAAACCACCACAAGATAAGATATGTTTTGAAACTAAGAAAAAAAATATACTATTTTTTTTACATAATATGATGGAAGGGTTTTACTTGGAATAGCCTTGAAATAACCGTTGCTTTCCACACCAAACTGTGTTTTTTTTCACCCCTAGTGTGCTATGGGTAATAATAACCCCTCCCTTAACCGCAAACCTAGGTCTGTTAGTAACTGTACTTCTCTAAGCTGACATGACAACTTCAAAACGACATTCACCAAAAATGTTTTCCAATTACTATGTGCGATCCTTTTTTGGGTTTGTTTGAGAACTAAAGAACCTGGGATTATTTTAGAAAACATATCTAAAGAAAAAAAAGAAGACAGAAACTTGAGTACAAATACATATCCCTCAATTATTTTTTTAAAGGAGAAAAACACTATTATCAATTAGTATTTTTTAAATCAAAATAAATGAGTTCAAATACACAATCACTAGACCAGGGTGGTCCATCATTTTTCATCCCAAGGGCCAAATCTGACAATCAGTTTACACCATGTGCTAAATATATATTTAGTAGTAACATCAACAACAAACAATACTAATAAACAATAACTTTCAATACTTACATTTAAAGTGTATATTTGGTTGGTAGAATCTTTCAAACTTTAGTGCAAAATAAGAAGTTTACTAACGACGTTGCCTACTTGGAGGTTTTGAAGCTATTTTACGAGTCGGGATGCATCTTAGCTCGACGCATCTAATCATTCTAAGCGCTATCTTATTTAGACACCAACGTACAAAATAGAAAGAGAGCGAAGAAAATGAGAAGTTCACCCTGAGATGGGTTTTTGCCTATGTACTGATACATCTTTCCCTCTTCATTTGACGAGTTTACACAATCACTTTAATATTTGTGCCTTGAAAACATGAACTTTTTAATTTGACTTTTTTCTTGTTTCTTATTATAGATGGACATATGCTACCACGGACTTTTTTAGTTTACATCTGGGCAGGAAGACTACTACAGGCCGTTTTCATGAACAATACAAATAGCCTAAAGTGTAGAGCAATGATTTTCAAACTGTGGTACGCATACCCCTTGGGACAGGGATACATTTTCTCCTCTGATTACTTTAAATATGATATTTGACCTGTCAAGTGGCGAAATTTTCTCATGAGGCTACATTAGAATTTATTCATTATCAAGGCGTACTATTTAAACTAAGTTTGAGAATCATTGTTGTAGAGGATTTATAAATAAAAAAATACGTTTAAAAATACTTTAAGATATAAATAATAATTTTGTGACACTGTAGGACTAATTTTAGATTTATTTAAGAATGTATGGTTTTTGTTTCAACAATATATCTGTAAATATCGCTGAATTAAACGTAAATACATTAACATGTGGAATCCTACCTTGACCTACCATGACGTCACAGGTATGCAACATCCTTATCTCTAAAAAATTTATTACTAAATATGCACACACACGCACACACTTTCACAAAGTAACCTGGTACTATAAATATATATTTCTACATATTTGTACTAATCAAATAATTTTATATTAAGTAAAATGTAATCATGTCCCTTTTAAATATATATTTTTATTTGAATCATTGGCTATTTAACATTTGCCAATTAGTGGTTCCATTGAATTTTCCTCCAGGATATTGTGAGGGCTATATTTTCAGTGAGCTAGGGCCACAACTGGTCCGCGGGCCGCCAGTTGGACCACACTGTACTATACTATTAATAGATAACAGTTGGTTCGCATATTGAATTTATGTTAGATAAAACTCGAGTTTAAATGCCGAATGGCCTATTTATTGAGATTTGTTTCTTCAAACCCTGGTGTTTCTTTTGAATAATGTAACGGGTAACCCAATGTTATGAATAAAACCATTATTGTAATTTAAGGTGGGACTGTAGGAAACTCCAGAAAAGGTAAATGTTTTAGCAGTTTTTATATAAAAATAATTTTTGAACAAAATAAATAGAATATTTCTACCATACAAGATATAGTGTTTAATTTTCTTCACACAGTGATGTCAACAATTGTTCAATATGTCAGAAGCTTAGCAGCATTAGTTGAGAAACTTTTTAAATTAAGATAAAAAATTGTCATTCAATTCTAGGACACCTTTAAAGAATTTTTAGAACTGTTGATATAAACCATGTGAAGAAAATAAAGTTATATGTTTCTACAACAGAATTATTTTATTTATTTTGGCCAGGAAAATGTTTTGCTATATAAACTGCAAAAACACTGAACTTTTCTCGCGTTCCCTACACTCTCACATTAATCCTAATATCTATAAGGCTTACAGTTACACACAAAAATTACCAAATGAAAAAGCCCCACAAGTGATAGTTTCGATACATAGTTTAAATAGCTACTCTTATTCACTATATTATTATTATTATTATTACTATTATTATTATTATTATTATTATCACCGCGTCTTACTACCCTTTCGGGCTATACACACTTACGCTAATGTGTAGTGGTAGGGTGATTGTGAGATTAAATGGAGGACCTACAGTATAGCGTGGAATCCGAACCACGGTGGAGGCCTGGCATTCCCCACATTCATAATATGTCCTATCAGAGGTGAAGGAAGGGTTTGGTAATCAGATACATCTGTGCCAGGACCGAGAATTGAACCCCGGACCACCAGCACAGAAGTCTGACACCTTACCCCTAGACCACCAGGTCACCCCTTATTCACTATAGAACCACTTCAAATATCTTCTGACGGTATTTAATATTTTTTTGTTTGTTTAGCACTGCGTCATACTACCCGTTCAGGTTATACGCTTAAGTATTAATTACGCTAACGGATTAGGAATTAGTAAAGTTTAATTTAGAGAAAGTGAACCTGCATTTGCTTGGAGGGAGAGTGAAAAACCATTTTGGAAAAACCACACCCAGTTCATCCGACCGAGATTCGAACCTCAATCTCCCTGTCCTCGTTAGTCAAGCTCAAATACGAAACTAGTGCGTTAGCCAACTACGCCTCCAAGGCGGGTTATTTAATATTAATAAATTTTCTTGTTCTCCAATAGTCTAGGAGCTGTGCGGCTCTTCCCCCAAACCCACGCTCCTCCTTTAAATTCCATTCTAGCTACAGTCTTAATTGAATTCCTCCTCAAAAACAAATATCTGGGTTCGTCACTACAGACCACCAAAGTTTGTGTAGTAATTTTCTCTCCTGACTCTTGACCTTTACTTTTTTAGTCTTTGTGCTCCAGTGATATTTTCTTCATTAATTGTTTAGTTAATGCCTTTCACATTCTTTCACAAGCTGCATTTTTTTAATTCCTCTAAAATTAACCATCCTTATTTGGTGTTAATATATTTGTGGGTGTAAGTTACCTATATCTCGAACAGGTAGCACACACAACAGATTTGTATCAGACGAAGAAGACATCTCGGCTTTTATTTTTTCAGCCCTTATAGATGTTCGAATGGTCTAAGAAAATTCTCGCAATAGATCTGGATTTTTGGGAAACTGGGGTACGAATCTCAGTCGGATGTATAGAGTGTGGTATTTCCTAGCTGTATTTATTACTCTTATCCACGCAAATTAGGATATACCTCTTCTAAATTCAAACTTATTCGTCTCTAAAATATTAGGGTAGAATGCGCTGAAATTTTATTTTAGTGCCTAACACTGCTCGCTATCCACTACTCAAATTAAGAGTGAAATTATAGACGGTGACATCGACAGATCGGTGAATTAATCTCGAAGAGTAGTTGGATGTATGTGGACTACTGCAAGGAATGAAGTACTATTGAAAGAGGCAAATATGGTAATATACAAGAGTTTATTTACGCCAACGTTGACTTATGGGTAGGAATCGTGAGTTTGTCAGGAGAAACACAAGAGAAAGGTTAATGCGGTTGGAATGAGATATCTAAAAAAATATAGGCCAATGTGTAACAAACAACTCGTCTAGAAAAAGTCGGTAACGAATGGGTGCCGAAAGAGTGTGGTTTGAAAGGGAATCCAATAGGTCAATGTGAAATAAGCGTCTAAAGTTGGTTTGGCCATGATGAAAGGATAAGTGTGTATTGAGTGATGAAGCAAATATGTGAAGGTTGAGTGTGTGGGTCAAAAGGAATGGATAAACCATATAAGATGTGGCTAGTTGTGGGAAACGAATGTGTGAAAAGGAGAAACTTAAAGAATTTTAAGAATAAAAGAGCATATAGGACTCGGTGTATGGATGTTGTTGAAGCGAAGGGAGTATGCAAGGATAGGTTTGGAGAAAGTGAGTGAGGATATATTAAGTACTAAGTTGTCGTTGTTCGAGCCATATGCAAAGTTTCTTGTCTACCCCGTAAGGGAACGACGTGATTAAGTATATAATGGCTAGTATGTATGATAATAAATAGTCCAGTATTACATTGGAAAGAGCAAGGGAAACTGTACTGTGAAGGTAGAGCAACTGACCATGTTCAAACCATGCCCTTCCTCCCAGGCCAAAATCAGGCTCATTGAGGTCTTGAATATCTGTCAAGGGGTCCTGGAATTTAAAGACAAATTTTTCTCTTTATTTAAAAAGATCGTCATCTAACGCAGCTATGCGCATGAGTCATGAAAGATATTCAGACACTGTTGATATTACTATATGAAGAAAAATTAAACCCTAGATTTGTGCTGAAGCAATATTTTATTAATTTTGGCCAAAAAATGTTTTGCAGTGAAAAGTGCAAAAAAAAAACACTGGCCTTTTCTCGCGTTCCTTACAGTTCCACCTTAAGAGCTAACTTTAATCATATGGCTACAACTCTTGATACTGATGGCATCAAGTATTGATCTGGGCACCTTGTACCAATGTGCACCTTTCAAACATAAGCGAAGAGAGAGAGTGGGAGGAAACCTCCGAAATACATTACCGAATAGGTCACACAAACAAACGTCTTAATTAGAAAACCACCACGAGTCCAGTCCATCAAGGGTGATTATTCTCTCCGCGGATCGGAAAGGTAAAGGTGTGTGTGTGTGAAGGTAATGTCTTGGCGAAGGGGTATTTTTTCTCCCCCTTGCCCGCAACCACCCGTGTGAAGTAATCAAGATGGCCGCGCTCGATACCCCGGCTATCTCGAGCAAACATCTCGATTTAGCGCCGTTACTAATGGTCCTAGAACTAACAGCCCACGCTAATAAGTGTCGCCCAGCGAGTAGACAATCGATATAGACCGAATGTCGCGCGCGCTGGCGAACATTTTGAAGACACGCGCGGCGGTGGCCTAGCGGTTTGAGGACATTACCCTCGATCGCCGTTTGACGAAGACATTAGGGTTTAAATCTAGGTAAACAATGTACAGTAGACCCTCGATTTAACGGACCTCGATTTACAAACTTTGGATTTAAAGGACAGATTTTGTAATTTGCAATTTTACGGACAGTGGTAGACAAGTCCGTAAAGTCAGGGTATTTTTGGTAAGGTAAGGGCATGACTTGCTCTTCCATTGTTCCCCATCTAGTAAACACTACCCAGAACCAGTTTCATTTGGTTTCAGAACAGCAACAATATTTTTAAAATTCGTGCTATTTTTAAAAATCTGAAGAAGAAAATTAAATGCAAAGACTGCATTGTTCTTTTAAATGTGTATAATATTATTTTACCTTCTTCGTTGTAATGAAAATTCATTACTAACCCCCCTGCACCCCGCCAAAAAAAACTTGGATTTTTACAACTACTAATTTTTCACCTCGAATTTACAGACAGGCTTTCCCCCAATTAATCCGTAAAATCTAAGGTTTACTGCAATTTGTATTTTTATCATCACATTCTAATTTCCAGTATACTTTTCCCATTTTACATCTTCTATTTGTGTACCTACACTTTTGCAGAGTGTGAAACGGACAATACCAAACAGATGCCTTTTTCTGTGTCCGCACTGAAGTAAGAGTGACAATCCTCTAATAGTTTTGCATGTAATCCCACCCTCTTATCTATAAAGCTGTTGATAACCTTAATTAGTATTGTATTAGCAGCTGAATCAAAGGACTGGATGAGGATAGAAGTTTAGAATATGTGTACCCACATTAGTTTGAATAGCTTCTCATAAAACCAGTGATCAGCTGTTCACATTATAAAACACACAGGCAAGATTTGTAACTCAATCTGTTTGTCGCTGGTAATCAAATATGTTGTGAGCCTAATGCCCTAGACCACATCACCATATGTGTGAGTAAATATGTATTTTATAAAATAAATTAATTGGCGATGTGTGTACTAGTTGGTATTTCATCTCAATATCTTAACTTAAATGCTACAACATAAGCGAAGTAAAACAACATGGATTTAACTTTGTTATTGTTGCAAAAATCTGATTTTATTTTTCTGGGATTAAGGGTCATGTTTTCCTATCATGTGCACCTCCTAATCGTGAACACACCCCTGAATCAAGAGCGAATCTAGCAAACGTCAGCGAGGTCAACCCACCTCCCCCTTCCCACCCTCTTACCCGGAGTAAGGAACAAGACAAATCTGGCCCGGAGAGCCATTTATCTCGACCAGGCAGAGCCCGGAATCTCGAGGGGTCACGCCTGGTGCTAGCGCTAACATTTCCGACTGGCCGGAAACCAATCAGCGGCCTCCACTGCCGGTCACGTGATGACAAATGACTGTCCCGAGTTCCTTCCCCCCTCCACACTCTTCACCCTCACAACACCCATTCCGCGTCTCTTTTGTTCCGACTGTTTTAACAAATTATTTGCGCGATAAGAGAGCGCGGGATAAAGAGCGTCAGTGAGATTGTTTAGCGCACTTTTTTTTTTTATCAAGAGAGGAAAAATGTTTTCTTGGTGTCAAGTGGGGAAAATTAACTACTACGTATACAGAGTGTGACATAGGTGTTTTAAAAAAATATGAATTTACAATTTAAGTTTTACATTAGCCCGAGGAAAAGAACTAATTTCAGAATAAACTAAAGCTCAACATTCATTTGCATCATGATTGTTTTCATGGCCGCTTTTCTGCCATCGCCCGGAGAACGTTTTTTGTTAGCTAAGTGCCATCTCTAATATGCGTGTTGAGTAAAACAATGTCATAACAATTTTATAATTTTGTTTATTAGAGGCACATCCAGTACTAGGGCTATCATCGACTTAAGTTAAAGGGTAAGGCTGTGGAAGATAGTTAGAGAAAGCACTCGCAATAAAATGAAAATGGGGAAAGCTAGAGTAAATATTATCCCCTTGTTACGCCAGTTGGGAACTCAACTCTGACATTTTTACTGTTTGACCATATTTCCTACGTGTTAAAATCAAAATTTCCTCTAATGAATATTTGAACCAAGGACTTTAGTGATAGCTGGATGTTAGTGAGGTCTTATAGCTTCAAATGCCTTACTGAATAATAATCGCTACTTCCTTGACGAATTCATACGCAGCAAGTAAATTTTTTCAGTGTAACTAAACGGAAGAGTAAGATCTCCAAATACTTTACACCCCTACTCGCTAGCTAAGTCAAAATTTAATATGATTCTACTTTTATTGATATTCGCAGAAGAATATATGCCTACTCGCAGCTAGTAAATTCACTGAGTGTGACTAGGAAAGTGAGTTAAATCGCTCTGTTATATTTGCTTCACTTTATTTAAGATAGTTTGTAAAGTAAATGAAGTGATACAATATCTGAATATTTTCTAAAATTATATTATACTTTGAAACATATATTATATAAATTGTAATCTAAAATTGGTCAGTATAATTTCTGGAAAATTAACTATCTCTGCATACATTATAAAAGTGAAATCGGTCCCAATTCACCAACTTGTGAACGAGTGAATTCTCTGGCAAGAAGATTGGGAACTCATTTAATGTAATTGAGCCTTAACGCAACATAATGCCATTTGACAGCATTTGATGACGTTGAAATTGACAATAGCACATGGTCACTGTAACTTTATTCATGGTCTTAATTTTTTAATTAAATACAATACTTAAACAATCGTTTTATGGTATCGAGTGATATTTTGCTATATCGCAATTTCTAAGCAACAATTAATGCCACAGAATGAGAACAGAAATAGAAGTAAAATAATAATAAAATAAAATAACTCATGAGTTACTCAGAAAGAGTGAAAGGACATGTTTTAAGCCCTAGAGCTGAATAATTACAACTCCACCATTAACGTTTATTTACTTACTTTCTTATATCAAATAATAGTATTGATAGCGTGGCCAAATCATGTACACAAAACGAATCCGTGTATTACCTCAACAACTATTTTGTTTACATTCGGAGAGCGTGGGAAAAGAACATGTTAAATCGGGAGGTATAAACAAACACAAGTCAGGTGTGGAATGTCGCAAGCGAGCTTGGCTAAGAGGCTAAATTAGTTACGTGCCACTAATTACACTTGGTATGTTGCTAAAAGAGCATATATGCGTGCCAGATAAGATTCAAGGTTGGAGGAAGGGGGATTACATGTTTATCTACGAGAATAGTATTAGGATTATGAACCGTCAATTCCATTTATTCCCAAGTTGATTAATTTACGTTTTATTCAGCGATCCTTAAAGATATAATGGTGAAACAAAAACAATAAATGCTTTAATATTTCAAAATATGGTCTTACACTACAGTGTCACAAAATTGCTATTTTTATCTTAAGCTTTATTTTTGTAAACGTATTTTTTTATATAAATCCTCTACAACTTAAGCTATTTGTCTTGGGTCACGAAAATGGCCTGTAGTAGTCTTCCTGCCAGGATGTAGATTAAAATAGCCCATTGTCGCATGTATCTTTCTAGAATAGGAAACCAGAAAAAGGTAAAATTATCTTTCTAGAATAGGAAACCAGAAAAAGGTAAAATTAAAAATCAAGTCAATGTTTTCAAAGCGCAAATATTAAAGTGACTGTGTAAGCTCGTCAGAGAAAGAGGGAAAGGTTATCAGCACATAGACAAGAACCCTCTCAGGGCGAACTTCTCATTTTATTCTTTCTCTCTCTATTTTGTATATTGGTGTATTAGTGTGATAGTGCTTATTCTGCTTAGGTGCGTCTAATTAAGAATGCACCCCACTTCGCAAAATAGCATTAAAATATCAATTCTTGCAGTTTTTGATACAATCTTTTGACACGATGAATTAAAATTTTCTTAAGTGGATGCGTTTATTTTATTTTTATACGCACAGCCATCTCGACAGATCTTTACTATTTGTCAGAGAGATTGAGGAGTTTGAACAAGGACTTTTTCTTTTCATTTAAAAAGTTTTCCATCAAATGAAACCATGCTCATGCCATATATTAAATAGCGGTTGAGCTTTCTTTATATGTAAAATTAAACTAAACATAATTATCTACTGAAGCACGTTTTAAATGTTTTCGCAAAAAAAAAAACACTTTCACTATCAAAACTAAATAACTAACAACCAATGAATTAAATTTTTCTTAAGTGGATGCGTTTATTTTATTTTTATACGCACAGCCATCTCGACAGATCTTTACTATTTGTCAGAGAGATTGAAGAGTTTGACCAGGACTTTTTCTTTTCATTTAAAAAGTTTTCCATCAAATTACACCATGCTCATGCCATATTTTAAATAACGGTTGAGCTTTCTATATATGGAAAATTAAACTAAACATAACTATCTACTGAACCACGTTTTAATTGTTTTTGCAACAACAAAAAGACACTTTCACTATCAAAACTTATTAACTATCGACCTTTACTCATGTTTCCTTCCATCACACCTAATACACATGGGTTGTTTGACAACTTGTTGATCGTTAACTTTAGAGGAAATGAGCCAGTATTAGCGTGTATAATGGATGGATAAACGGATAAGTTTAGTGATAAGTTTAATGGTGAGACCACCCCATGCGTTTATGTCTATAGAAATTATGGAGAAATGGCTAAACAGATTATGACAAACAACCTCTCATTTTAAAATAGAAATTTCCAACGAAAATCAATTTTTTTAGAGAATTTTCAGCTTTTAACTCTTTGCTTACAGCACCATGGAAACCCTGATTTGAGCATGGTGCTATATCTGTAAATAAAATATTTCTCCTTGGTTAAAAATAAAAACTCAACTCTTACTTTTGTTATTCGGTGCAGAAAATTATAAAAAAATATGGCCAAAACGTAGGCCTATAAAGTACTAAACAAATCTATGATAGTAGTCTAGAGAACATTGTTATTTGAATGTCATTACCGTTATTTAGCACTTAAATCAACAATAGTGACTATAGTTTGCAAATTAAAAAGTTAAGTAGTCAATTTGGCGAAATATCTTTTAACGTTTTGTTTAGCGCATGCATCATAAATTAAAAACCATACAATGATTTTCAGATAAATTTTAATAGGTAAATGTATTATAATTTCAAATATTAATAAAATGGTCTAGAATAGTGTTTACATAACCAATTCAATTGTTAAGGAATGGGGTTTGGTGTTGATTTTTCTAATATTTTTCCAATACAAAGAAATTAAGCTATGTTTTCTTGTTAACACTTAATTTTGAGTGTATGTTGATGATATTTAAAAAAAAATATTTTATGTATCCCATAAATCTTATGATCCAATTATATGGTATTTTTTCAAATAATATTTAACAACTAATACGTTCAATTATGTTTTTTAATGTTGCCAATTGATTTTGAGTGGATAGTATTTAAAAGTAATGTTTTGTATACCCCATATATCTTCTCGCACACACACACCCACTCTCTCTTCTAAACACTCTTTCACACACACTATATATCACAATATTTCTCTCACTCTCTCTTCGCACATTCTCAAAATCTTTCTCCCACTCTCTCACAATCTCTCTCCCACTCTCTCACGCACACTTTATCATGCTCTATTATACTCACCATCTCTCACACAGTCTCTTTCTCTCTCTCCCACACATATACGTACACTCCTTTTTCATACAATTTCTCACACACTTTCTCTCATACACAAAAACAATTTTTCACACACTCTTTTTCTCACAAACTCTCTTTCAATACACACTCTCTCACACAAACATTTGTCTTTTCTCACAAACATTATCTTTCTCACATTTTCTCTATCTCACACTCTCGCTATCTTATATACACACACTCTATCTCTTTTTTGAACTATATCCTTTTCACTCACTTTATCTTACTATCACTCGCTCAATCACTCGATCACACTGACTTTCCAACACTAATAATCTCAACATTATTTTCACTCACACACTTATATAATGCCCCACTCATATACTCACTGATACTCGTACAATGTCTCAATCTCTTGCTCTATTTCTCTTTCTCACTTTTTCTCACTATAACTCACTCACACTCAATCGCTCACTCTCAATATCTAACACTCACCATTTTATATTTACTTTCTCACACTCACTCTCTCAAAATAACTTTTTAGCACTAACTATCTCAACATCACACTCACTCACTACTCACATTTTCTCACTCTATTTCTCTTTATCACTTTTTCTCACTATAACTTACTCAATATTACATAAAATGGGTTAAGTCCATCTCCAGTATTTGAAACTACGATAAAATGGCTTTAACGATTTTGACAAACTAACATTCATTCAAGGTTAGGGGTCCACGATGTCGGCAAAAATACTGGTCTAAAACAAAACTCCTAATTTCTTAGCGAGTTTTCCATCTTTTCCTTCTGTACGGGCAGTGACTCATCTGTACAAATATTCTTTATTTACATTACCATGGAAACCCTGATTTGTGTATAGTTGTAGGCTATAACTGTTGATAAAATATTTCTATTTGGTTAAAAGTGGTTAAATGCAATAACAACTCAACTTTTACTTGACTGTTTTGGTGCAAAAAGTAGATAGAGATCTTGGAAACGTGTCGTTTTAAAAGTTCTCATGATGGTATGAAGGGGGAAAATACAGGTTTTGATCCAAATTAATCACCGAAAGCTAAAAATTCATGTAGTAAAGTTGATAGTCTGTGAATAGTAATTCTTTTTACTAAAAAGTCGAGTGAGGTATTATTATATAGATCTTTTCCCAATAAAATGTTTAGAATACATTTTAGTGAAATAATCTGCTGCCATCGCTGCAACAATTCACTATACCCAATATCATTGCTGAGAGAACTGCAGGTTATAAGAAGAAAAGCTTTATCTGCGCTCTCTCTCAGTTAACTGTTGCCAAACCTCCTCGCTTTCAGTTATGTCTGAAGGTGGTGTGCTGGGGTAAGAAGGAGATTCTAGCAACCTCTACTAACCAGCGTTACGAAACTTGTCTTATATTTGAGGGGAGATTGACCACACTAAAACGAGAAAATTACAACGCTGTTTCCAAATACTAACCATGCAATTGCCTCAGCGATGATATCCAGTGTAATAGGCTAATAAGTCACCATATTAATTTTCATAACTGACCAAAATACTAGGACTGGGGATATATGATCAGTTCTTAAGCATGATTGATTTTCTATTTATACTTAATACAAACAACAATGAAGAGAGAATACTTAAACTCACAAAGGCCCTTTTTTTTAAATTACAATTTTAGTATTTTAAAACATTTAGTCATTTGGTTAAAAGAATATTTTATGACATATTTAATTTTGTATTTCTTTTAATTAAATCTATGAAACTTCTATCCCTCTTTTATTCCTTTACTATTATAATGTTAAATTTAATGGCTAACATAATAATTATTATTATTATTGGCTGTATTTGAATCAAACATTTTTAAATTGAATTTATGGTTCTTCTAAAAAATAAATACAAAGGTCAAACTCTACTATAATAGATCACACACACACCCACACACACGTACACACAAAACCCTCTAAGTAAAATAGGATCATTAGTCTTCTTCGAGGTTTAAGCGTTTTCAGTGTGTTGATATAATCCGTTGGTTTAAAAATGTGACGAATAATAATAATAATAATAATAATAATAATAATAATAATAATAATAATAGGTGGAAACCTCATCCATGGCCAATACCGTTGACGCGTCGTATTTCTGACGATGGTGCGAAAGCAGGTTGGGTGTTTTGAAGCTCACTCTAAGTGCTTTCTCTAATGCTAATGAATCCCTCTTTCATGTTAAACAGCACTTAAAAACAATAATCAAAACAAAAAAAGCTGAAGTAATAACATTCGAAACAAAGAAAACATGAAGACATTCACCAGTTACGAATCAAAACTTGTTTTCTTGTCAACATTTTGTGACCGGCACGCGGTGCACTATGGGAACTCCATCACTCTCACACCTGGGACAAAGTAGGGGAGGTGGACAGACGTGAAGAATTAGTCGAAATTTATGACCAAAGCCGGAAACTACGAAACATTTTTTTTTTCCATCGCCCGAACATTTATTTTTTATTCTTTCACCTTTTTTTTATCTGGTAGTGTGTTTGATGTGTCGAAAACTCTTGGTTAAAAAGAGTGAGCGTTTTCGTGACGGTTCTCGGAGCAGCATTAGCGAGTCAAGGGTCATCCATCGTGACCTCCTAACGCCCGGGATAAATTGCAGCCAGAGGTTTCCTGAACACCCTCAAAGGTTCCAGCGCACGGAAATCGCACATATCTTACCCTAAACTTATGAGTGGTGACCTATATATTTTTTAGTATCTATTTATTTGACTTTTTTTGCTGTGCAGGTGTTGCTATTGAACTTTAAAGGACATTGATAACAGTTTCCGCTTTCATATTTTTAGGTTCTTCTTGTATTAATTAATTACCAGACCTTGATTAAGTTTTGTAATCTAAAAACTTTATTAGACTAATGTAACTATCTTTATCTGTTACGGTACCGTAGCACGTTTAGTGTCAAGGTTTATTTTTTATCACCGCGTTTTACTACCCGTTCGTGTTATATGCTCATGTACTAATTGCGCTAATGGTTTTAGAGATTAGGAAGATTATATTTAGAAGAAGTGTATCCACAACTGCGTGTAGTGAGAGTGGGAAACCAAGTTTGGAAAAACCGCCTTCAGTACACCCGACTGAGAGTCGAACCCCAATCTCCCCATCACTGGCAGTCTAGTCTACTGTGAGAGTTGCGCGTTAGACCATTCGGCTACCAAAGTGGGTAAGAGGTATTATAGTTTTTTTTATCAACTTTGACAAAAATGAAACCCCAGTTTTTGTGTTTTCCTATGGTTCCTTGTACCCATTCAAATTATACGCATAGATTAATTACGCTAATTGAATGGGCCGTAGGGATTAAAGGTCTGGTAGAATTATACTCGAAATATACCCGCGTTTGCTTGAATGGTGAGTAAGAAACAATTTTTGAATAAATAACCTCAGTACATTCAACAGGGACTCGATCTCGTTCTCCCCGCAACCGACAACCCAAACCAAAACGAAATTGAGGCTTTAGATCATGCAACCACTGATTTGGGTTGTCCTTTTATTATGATTATGGTTTTGGTCAAAATTAACATAAAAATAGTCCAAAGCTAAGTTGTTTTGTAAAATATCTTGATTTTATAACAAACGAATTTTTGGAGTACATTTTATAAATTACAAATTTATTTTATTTGGTCAGCATTTACATTGTTCTAATATACTATTAGTGTTATTTTATAGGTGTTGATAATACCTATCAAAAGTTACAACTGTAAAACACACGACTTTAGGTATGAATGCGTGAAATTAGATCCAGTAAATTTTTTCTAGCTGTCAGATATATCAGTTAGTAAGAAAAATGTGTTGTAGGTTTTACACATCTTACTATAAAAGGAATTTTAAAAAAAACAAGCCCGCCAACTGTAAAAAACAAACTAAACTTCTAAAACTGTTCACCTTGGTGGTTCTGTTGAAAGCATCAATTTGTGAACTAGTTACTAATTTGAGTAATGAGGAAATGCGTCACCTTTATACCAGGTGTGACAAATGAATGAGGACTTTGTGCGTTCGGAAGGGTAAGGAGGAGAAGACGAGAGAATCACTTCTTTGAGATCATCTCTCTCAGGTGCTAAATAAAAATACTCGTCAAAAGCGTTCAACAGTTTCACGAGATTCAAATTAGTCTCTGGGCGCACCTTTTTCCTGCTGAAATTTCTTTTTTGTGGGGTGGGGGGCGGAGGAGATGGTAGTATAGATGTAAGGATGGTTTGAGTAAAGCTTGACTGACTACTTAACAAAATTAGAATAATTATCATCTTCCCTACAAAATATAAATCATGCTACAACTTATTTTAATTTATTGCGCCACCTACAGTTTTATTTTTATCATACAGTATTTCAGTTTGATTTTTATTTTGCACCCAAATGAAATAAAGTGCCCTCGCGCTCGTGGACTGCGTGTTAATACTACCCATCTAATATACATACGTATTTAAATTGAGGTAATATAGATGAGTAAGATAAAACTTAGAGTAAATGTACCCACATTTGAGTGACTGACTGTACACCTATAAACCGATGCGATTAATAAAATGTAGGTATTTAAAAATATATCGAATGCTTTCTCACAATGTATTATTTATTTTGCCCGAGGTATATAAAGTGCAGTTTCTAAACACACATTATATATTAGCATACAACAACTTACATACAGATCATCTACGGTGGGAATGTTGACAGCTATCAGAAGGTTATTTNTAAACCGATGCGATTAATAAAATGTAGGTATTTAAAAATATATCGAATGCTTTCTCACAATGTATTATTTATTTTGCCCGAGGTATATAAAGTGCAGTTTCTAAACACACATTATATTAGCATACAACAACTTACATACATATCATCTACGGTGGGAATGTTGACAGCTATCAGAAGGTTATTTACTGCAAACATTAACTGGAAGTATTATTATAATCGTTTGATAACAATTTTTAATGATGATATAGTATTGCTAAGCAAATAATAATTATTTATGAAGAGGTTGACATTAGTCACTTCCAGCCACTGTTAGCAATAAATAACTGTCTGATAATGTCTCATACTTACACTTTCACCGTAGATGAACTATACCAGGTAGAATATTAAGACTCATACTATATACTCAGCCTTAGAACATAAATATTTAATAAATGGTCAGAAAGACACAACTATAGGTACATTGTGAACTAAAAGGTTCAATGACGCACCCACAAAAAAAAGTACGCCACCTATCCCCATTTTGAGCTAGCTCTCTATGCAGTCCACCTCATTACACCCCAATTCTTTCAGGTGCTGTCTAATGTTATCTTCCCAACTGAGTCTAGATCTTCCCAATGGTCTCTTCTCATTATGTTTCTCAGTTAATACTCTGAACATGGTTCTAGATTCTTCCGTTCCCGTTTCATGTCCTGCTCACCGTTATCTGCGAGACTTGATTATACCTGCCAATGTATTGTGGTGAATACAGATTAAATAATTCATCATTATGTAACCTCCTACAATCCCCAGTAGCCTCGTCCCTTTTAGAACCAAACATCTTCTTAAGCACCTTGTTTTCGAATAACTTGGTTGGTTTTCGTCGTGTAAGGTAAGAAAGATACCACGCTTCACACCCACAAAGAGCAACCGGTAACACTAATAAATGATTGATTTGTAGGCCTATTAAAGTATTAAAAATTTCCACAACTTTACGGAATCAAGCCAGAGTTCCCCTTTATACCCGTGTTCGATAACTATAACCAAAGAGCAGAGGGATGGGCAGATCCACGGATGAGGAAGTAAAAATTCTTAATTATTCTGCTCTTATATAATTTAATTAAATGTCAAGCACACATTGTTATATTTTTAATTGACATTATAAATCAAGACCAGATTTATATTGCCTTTATGACCGTTTATTTATCGTGTAAGTGGAATCGGCAAAGAGGAATTATTAGTCCAATCTCAAGTAAATTACAAGCCATTTGCGGGTGCATGGCGTGTTGCATTTATAGGAACACGTGAGACATGTAATAACTGCGATTGCTTCACTCCCCCATCTACTAATGTAGCTTTAATCAAGTTTCAGATTAATCGTGTTTGGAGTGAGAACGTTCATCAGTCTCGAGGTTACCTCCCACCCCCTTCCTCTTCCTAATCTCACACCCCTCCTCTAAATCAACTATTTATACACGATATTTTGGTCCAAGGAAGGATCCGTGAATCATAGGAGACTTTGGACAGATAAATTATATCATGCAACCACGCATTTCACGTGCAATATTATGAAACAAGTGATTATCAGCACACGACTTACAAACTAAACTGACTCTTGAATGGTCACAGATTACAGTACAATCTCATTAATACATCAAATTCCTGTCAAGTGTACAAACGGTGATTATTCTTCAATAGTTTACCACAACCCTCTAAGAGAATGCGGGTACATATCCTCTATAATTATATCTTCCTCATTCCTAGTGCTCCGTTACTTAATGAATTAATGCGTATAATCCGAAGGATTACTAAAAAATGAAAATAAACTCAGGCAGATGCACTTTCGAAGGAGTTAAGGTGTTGAGCTTCTAATAAAACCTCTTATGATAAAACAAATGGTACGGAACTATACCCGGACTTTATCGCTATATTTTTTTTAAATGGAGATATTTTGTCAAATCTTGTAATATGTGAAACTAAACAATATACACTAGAAAACCCAAGAATAAATTAAATTGCACTATACTTTTACGTAAGTAATTTTTTGAGTCCCGGATTAAATTTTATGATTTTATTTTTAAAGAATTATTGTCCTCATTTGTACGTTCGGACCAATAAGAAAATCGATTTTAGGTCCATAAGGGTCAACACCTCGTATTAAAATTTTGTCTTCTGGTTTAAACCTTAACATTTTATTAGGTTTTGCACATCTTCAGGTCATCGCATTGCTATTAAATTCCTCATTTGTAAATTTTGACCAGTAAAAAATGTAAATATTGACTATTGAGTCCAAAATTGAGCTAGATCATTGTTGTACAAACATTTAATCTAAGGGGCTTAGGGAAAATTAACAAACTTTTCGAGAGACTTAACTATATTTAATTACTCTATGGCATTGAATAATTATTGCGTTAAAACTTAAGTAGTATATCTTTACAACTAACGCTCACAAAATTGTATTAATATATTTGCCAATATCTCAGAAAATGCTGGTTTTATAAAAAGATATTTCATATAAAAGTTTTTTATTTTTAATAATACTACAATTTTGCAATGATAAGTTATTTATTATCTCAAATAGTTGTAGAGATACGGATATTCCAGCTTCTGTAAAGTACCCTAAAAGTCATTTTCATGGGAAAAGGAAAATAGCCAATTTATTTATAATCATAATCAACGCCTAGATACGAATTTTAATCAAAATCGTTAGAGCCGATTTTGAGAAAATAGATTTTTTTTTCTCTTTTCGCACTTTATTAAACAACTCTTAATTTAAAGTCCAAACAGACACACGGAATTGCAAAGACCACTTTTTAGTGATCAGGAGGTCATGAGACGTTGACATTCATCAACATTACATTTCAGGTTAGATTTTTTTAAAGGTCATAATACTTTTACTTTTGTGTTCGAAAAGTTAAAAAATACATATATTTTCATGTGGTTTCAAAGTTATTCGTTTTGTAAAATTATGCTTCAAATAAAATATTTGTATTATGAATATATTTACATATTTGTAATGATAAGTAATTTCATATCTCAAATAGCTTAGGAGATATGATAAAAAAATATGAGAATTTACGCATCAGACTGGAGCCCTTAAAGTCATTTTAGGGTTAGATATCCAATTCCAAAAACTCCTCTGGAAATCCTATGAAAACCATAGATACCAAATTTTAGCCTGATCGGTAAAATGATTTAGGTTATAGTTGGAGGTACAGTACTTCAAAATCTCGAGTTTGATTTTTTTGACGTTCAGAATACGTTCTCAACATGTAAGATAGCGAGAAAGTAAATATTTGCATAGTTGGTATTCTTTACTCCAATCTGCTATCCCAGGTGCTCACTCTCAACCAAGGGAATATATTCTCCAAAATACAGTGCTTGGAAAAAATAAAAACTCCAACAAGAGGGTATTTTCGTAAACACCTTTTCCAATACCCTTTTCCCTTTTGAGTCCGGTAAATATTTTGTATTGTTTTGATACCTCTAAAATGTATTATTTTAAAATATTTTAATCACTACAATTCTAAAAATTTGTTTTCATTACTATTTAATAGATCAAATAGTCCTAATGGTGGCCAGTAAAAAAATTATACACAAAAAAAAACATGTTTGCGTTAAGTCATCCTTGCTCTTAATCTTAACTATATGGAATTAATTAAAGTATCAAATGAAACTATGTCTTAGCAAGGCACCATGAAAAGCGCCTTACTACCCATCGAACTATCCACATATTTACACTTATGAGGTAAGTAGGAAGAAGGTAGCATTTTAAGCGAAATGTAGCATAGTTTGCGTGGAAGTAGGCCTCTGTTAAACAGTTTAGCCCGTTCTGGGTTCAAACACCGTTTCCTCAGCCAGCAAGCCAGACAAAACGGGACAGACGTTTTATCCATGTAACCACCACTGGGAGTTTGATCCATGTCAGATTTAAGCTGTCAGTGTTTCAAAAATAAATTAGTTGGACGATTATTTTTATTTTTTAAAGAAGCATGCAATCATAGTGCTTTCAACCTATTTGATATTTTTTTATTAACAACAATGCAGTATATATGGTTGGATTACATTAAAAGTTACAAGCCACTGCTCAAAGCGACTACACTGTATGTCACCTATGAGGGAAATTTCATGTCTACTATTGCGGAAACAGCGTTGTCATTCTATTGCTTTCACGTGGTTAATATTCCCTTAAATGTTT
>CABFOW010000908.1:0-23811 GCA_902141385.1 Timema californicum
ACCAGTAAGACTGTAGTAACGATAATAACATGGAGGGAGTGAGGTCTACTGTTCACAGAACTATTAGTAAGACTGTAGTAACAATAATATCATGGAGCGAGCAAGGTCTACTGTTTATAGAACTACCAGTTATAGCAAAAACCTTTTGGGCTGAAATAAATTAAATATTACGTCAGTAGATAGGTTTGGTTTAATTTTCTACACAACGTAATCCCAACAGCTGTTTAATATCTGTCGTAGGAATTGCGAAATTAGAACAAAAACATTTTCTTCTTAATTTAAAAGGTTTCTGTTTAAACGATAAATATTCAAGACACTTTTGGATTGCGTATGTTTGTTTATAAAATGTATAAAAAATATCTCTATATTGTAAACATTTTACTATACAAGAAAATCCAAATAAATCGTGTTCGTCGAAAGGTGAACAAGTCATAACAATCATTATGGTGAAATACGATAAAAGTGATCAAACAATAACTTTTAGAGATTTGAAATCGGTTCTCGGCCTCAGGTTTAAGTTATTAAAACGTGTCTAGTATTTATCCTCGCTCTTGTCAAGTTAAAAAAAAATAGTTTAAGTTAGTCGGCAAGTTTTCTTTTTCTCAGTATAGGTAATATTTGTATTATGTATGCACAGGGTTTTTTTTAACCCTGGAAGGTTTTACTTCACAATGCATCTCTCTTATAAGCCAAATCATTTTGTAATCCGTCACGAAAAGATTGCTATCTTTCAATATAAATGGAGTGTACAGTCAATTTATTCTAACTGATTTCACTATGAGGTTATTTTACAAGCTATAAGATAGTGAATTTGTTTATTATTATTATTATTATCATACACTTTTTGAACCGACTGATTATATCAACACATGACTTATAAGCTAACTTAAATCTAGAACAGACACAACATCCAGCCCCCGCCGTTAGTTAATCACTGTGAAAGGGTGAATATTTCGGCCATGCTGGTAATCGAACCCGGGACTCTTGGATGAGCATGCAGGACTGATTGAGCTAAGGTGTCGGACCATAGTGGAATCAAACAAGTTATGTTTATAACTTGTCACGGTAAAAAGAGTACATTTTGATTCAGGCCATTAAAAAAAGATACATCAGAACCTCATTAATACTAACTAATAGGAACCGAGGCTTGCTCGGATTAGCAAAAATTTGGATTAAATGGGAAAATACAGGATACCACGGGTAGGATAGCTATTTTCACAATTCTTAAATTACAAATTTGGAATGAGTTTTATAAAATTTGAATCTATTTAACTAGTGTAGGATGCGTAATATGTTCTGTAGTTTTACATTTACACTATGTCATTTACAGTACTATAATTATTAGACTATTAATTTCAGGAAAACACTGTCATTTACAGTACTATAATTATTAGACTATTAATTTCAGGAAAACACTTTTTGTTGACTACAACAGGTAAATACTAAGCATTCACTATCACCGTTTTCTTAGAATTCTTTTTAGCTTTAAATTTGTCGTTAGTAAAATATATTTAATTTGACTTAGCTACCCCCACCAACTTTTCACTTAACTGTGTCCGGATTGTGAGGAATTTTGGACTACGGGGTTTTGTCTAACAAGGTATTTTATTTCATGTCAATATGTTGCTATCTGATAGCTCTTGGTATAAGTGCGAACTTATTTTTCTGTTGTGGCAGTTGTGCCAATTACCAAACACCATCAGCCAGTACCAACAATATCGTTTTACTCCCCACTTGTTGACTGGATGATAAATTCTTATGGATTTTTATTTTTACCGATTCTTCCCTCTGATCCTACAAAAGAAGGATATTTTCATTTCGAAGACAAGAGCTCGTAGTATCAATCGTCCACACAGAACGATTTATATCGGAGTCCCTTAAGAAGCCTCTCCAGTGTATTTCAAACTGGACTCCGCCATAGTTATCTCAGGCTACGGGAGGCAATTTTAGAATGAGCTATTTTTTTGTTTTTCACAATATAAAATATCACTAATTATAATTGTATTTTTTTTTCAAATCTGAATCTGCCGAAGGTGCAGAAAGAACATGTGATGTTTTCCTTTTGTTTTACACTTTTGTATTTGTAAAATTTATCTATCGTTATTTAATGTTCATAATATTATTTTAAAGGATTTTATGATGGCTCCAGCATGTATCTTTTCTGGTGCTAGGTCATTTTCGATATAAAATGTTTGGTAACCCCTGCTCTCTACACTTGAACCCCTGTATCAACACAGGCAAGTCAAGTTACAGTTACGACCTACGACGTTCATTTAATATGTGTGGGAGGGGGGCGGGGGGTTGTCGGAGACGATCTGATCATTCCACCACGTTGGGGGACATTATAGTTGGTTTTTGTCACCGTGTCTTGCTACCCGTTCGTGTTCGTTAGGTATGAGGGATGTTGAATTTAGAGGAAGTGTACCTGCATTGGCGTGTGGAGAGAATGGAAAACCACTCTCATCACACTCGCAATCGACTAGACTGACGATGCCTGGGAGAGCGGGGTTAGAATCCTTGTTGGGTGTACTGAGCTTGGTTTTCCCTGAATGGTGTTCCATTCTATGCAAACGTGGGTACACTTCCTCTAAATTCAATCTCTTATCTCTAGCACATTAGCATAATCGGTAGATAAGTGTATCAGATGGATGGGTAGTAAGATGCGGTGTTAAAAGAAAGGAACATTTATTGGCCCATTCATTCAAAATCAAATTCAACTTTTTAGTTTAATTAATTTGAATAAATATTAACTTTATCCACTCTTGCTGATAGCTTTTCAAAGTCTGGTAGTTACAAAGTATGTCTAATAAATAAAGTCAATTTACGGTAAGAATTGACGGTAAGTGACATCTAACAAAAGTTACAAAATCTACGCTCGTGTACCGCAAGTCACCCCAGCGTCTTATCAGAGTTTAATGTGGGATTGTAGGGGACGAGAGAAAAGGTTAGTGTTTTTCCAGTTTTTATATCAAACATTTTTCGGTCAAAATAAATCAAATATTGCTTCATTAGAAACAAAGAGTTTAATTTTCTTCACATCAACAGGTCTTGAATATCTGTCATGGGTGTCCTGGAATGTAATGACAACTTTTTTTCTCTTCATTTAAAATGTTTGTCATTTAATGCCGCTGTGCTCATAAAAGATACTCAAGAAAGAGTAAGGTCACCATCTGAAAAAATTAAACTCAATGTTTGTTCTGAAGCAATATTTTATTTATTTCGGCCAAAAAAAGTTTTGCTATAAAAATTTCAAAAGCACATCTTGTCTCGCATCCATTACACTCCCATCTTATGATCACCTACTATAGCGCCCCCCTAGGTAATCCCCTCACCCCTCAGAGGGTGGCATATCCTTCTTTGGGAACCACTGGTCTAAACTGGGACACAAAGACATCTTAGGGGGCACGTAAAATTTAATATGTCTGTGTAAATTTAAAATAAAAATATATAACTTAATATTATAAAACTTAAGTATATCTATGTTACGAGTAATGTCGAGATTTGTCGGGAGATGCCAGCATTAACCAAGTACAATGGATACAGTCAGAAATAGAAAGTAATTTATCTCATTGACGACACTATCCGGATAATATCGACACTAGCCGGCAAGACTTGGATAACGTGGCATAATATTTGTAAAACTAAGCACGTTCCAATACGAATTTTATTTTGAAACAATATTTTGAAATTAGACAATAAATTGGATGGTAGCAGTGCACCGACATTCGAAATGCCTAATTTTATGCTTTATTTTCCACTAACCTAACCTGTCATAACTTAAACTAATCTAACAGAACCTAAACTCACATAACCTAATCTAAGTTAACCTAGACTAATCTAACCTCAACCATGTAAATTGCCACTATCTAAGTGCGGGTGGATAAAGTCAATATTATCTAGATAAACTTTGAAAAAACATTATTCACTCACCTATCAATCAACATTATCTGGATAATATTGTCTTCATTTGGGTTCGGACTTTACCTGTAGCGCGCGCACACACACACACACACACACACATATATATATATATATACATATACTAAATTTATCTTTATTCTTTGAACCTATTATTTAATATATTATTTTGTAAATAATTTATTATAGATGTAGATTATAGAATATAAAATAGGCCTGTAACTTATATTATGCACCAACAAATTTCGGGGTGCAAAGTTCAAGTGACATCTTGGGGTACGCGAACAGAAAAGGTTGAATACCACTAAACTAAGGGGATCGCTTCACATTATAAATCAATAAAATGCTGTTCTAATATTGATTCTAACAAGAAGCACACATTACATTACATAGCTTTGGTAATTTCCCCCCACAAATATAATGACCAGGCTACCATAAATAATAAGATTACTAAAGTTTCAAATAAGATATAAAACTATATTGGGGTATTTTATATACAATTTCTAGATTTTTATAGGCCTAACTAATAAAATCATTTGAAGGAAAACGTGGACTTTTGAATATATAGAGCAGCATTTATCAACTTGTCTGCCGCGAGAGTTAGGGGGAATATCAAAAATTATTATTATTATTATTATTATTATTATTAGCACCGCCTCTTACTACCCGTTCGGGTTATACGCACTTACGCTAATGTGTAATGGTAGGGTGATTGTGAGATGAAATGAAGGACCTACAGTTTAACGTGGAATCCGAACCACGGTGGAGGCCTGGCATTCCTCACATTCACAAAATATCAAAAAGAAGCGAGAATAAATTTGGTGATAAAATATAAACATTTTAAAATACTGGCTCATTAATATTTAAAAAATTAACACAATCATTAGAATTCTGGCTATTGATCTTTTAAACCCAATATTAATACTAGTTTTTAAAAATCTCTCTCTAAGAAAACTGATGGTGTGCCTTTACAATTTTAACTCGTTGTTTAGTGTGCCGTGAGTTAAAAAATGTTGAAAATCGCTAATATAAAGAAACGCTCGAATATATAACCTATATATATATCTTGAACACAATTTTTTGTTTTAACCATTTCGTTGCTATTTCCTTCTGTGTGTTTTGTAGAACACTTGTGAACCACTTGAAAAGTAGAAAATACTCTTAACGGTGGGTGGCAGCCATGTCCCTGGGGAACTCCCCTCCTCATAACTGAAGCGATGGTAATAACTTTCAATCTCTTCTTTTAAAAATCGCAATATCTTTCCGGAAAAAGCCTAAGGTTTATTCCCCTCAGACGAGGTTATTTTTTCTTTCTCTTGAAATAGAAAGTTTCAGTTTCTTAAATCATTGAGAAGGGCAAATAAAAACCATCGTATTAAGTTCGCGACGTTTTATGTAAACTTGAGACCTAGTAAAACACTTGCCACATCCATACACCAGCTAATTTACTGTAAATGATAAATATAAGACTTTCTCTGTGGTTTGGTGGTAATATATCCAGAAGTCCCGGGTTCGATCACTGGCGCTTCCAAAAAATGTTTGTGAAGCAGTGGGTCTGGAACGGGTTCATCCCAACCTCGTGAGGACAAATGAGAAGTTACTTGAACGGAAAGGAAGTGGCTCTGGTCTAGAAAACTGAGATTAACAGCCGAAGGGCTCATTGTGCTGACCACATGACACACCTATATCAGCATAAGTTGACACTATCTTCGCCATTATATGGTGGCTGCTCTATTGGTATTGCTCAATTGTTACTGGCGCTCTGGAGTTTTGTAAATAAAAAATATAATATAATATAATTTTTATTTTAGTGGTTTTTTTTTCAAGATTCGTTATTAATATCTTTGGAGGTTTGAAAACATTTTTGATTGTTTCCATTAGGTATATTTATAATAGAGCTGGCAAAACCATAGCACGTGAAGAGATTTCCTTGGCACATGAGATTCATTGTTGTCCAAAGGTTTTTTTGTTCTCGACCAAGTAAAATATTTACTAATTTTTAGTTTTTTATATACTTTTTATTGGTCCTTTAATGTCATCACTATCACAAAGTCATTAATTTTGTCTTAACAGTTTCTTTAATATTTGACATGGGCATCGTCGCAACATTTTAGCAGGACTTTTTTTTATCTTCACTTAAAATGTTTCTGTAAAATTACCGCGATACTAACGAGAAATATTAAAGAACTGTCAAGATTACTTTTTTTTTCTAGAAAACCAAAATAAACGTATCTACCGAAGAAATTTTTAATTGATTCTGGCCAATTTTTTTCCTATAAAAATTGAAAATGCTGACATTAGCTCGCGTTCGCTTATATTCCACCTTAATCGTGTATTGTTTATCCCATTGCATTCTTCTTTGTTCGCATGGATTGTTTTGAGTGCGCTTTATCAACAACATACAACTGCTCTGTACTTTATCCTAAGGGTTTCTCAAACTGTGGGGCACGAGCGGGTTTCAGGTTAGGCACCGTATGGTTATATATTTGAAGCGTGATTGTTTATTTCCTCTGACTTACTTAAGTTCTGGTTAACAATAAAAAATGTATATTAATGTGCTGTTTTGTAAAATGGAGCAATAAAAACAATTATGCTGTTTTGCATATTCACATACGTGTTTGAAAAAGTTGTTTCTCAAAAATTACCCGGTCAAAATTGCAGAAATCAACTGTAAACAAACTTATCCTACGCAGGGAGAGCTCATTATTGTCATAAAAATTAACCTATTCAGTAGTTCTATGAACAATAATCCTAGCAACTCGCCTATGTGGCGTGGTTAGCTAACGCGCTGGTTTCGTGTTGAGCTATGCCGGGGATGGGTAGATCAAGGCTCGAATCTCGGTCGGCTGAACTGGGGATGGTTTTCCATAAATGGTTTTCAACTCTCCCTACACGCAAATGCGGGTTAACTTCCTTTATATTCAACCTTCCCAATTCCTAACCCATTAGAGTAATTAGTACTTAAGCGTACAACCCAAACGGTTAGTATGACGCGGTGCTAAGTAAACCTAGTACGTCTTTTAAGTAAAAATAACTATCCTGATAGAGTTAAAATGCTTTAAAAACAAATTCACAAACACATAAAAATACACATTCTATTTTATTCATATGACTAAAATGGTAGCACATCAAATAAGAATATGTAATGTTCCTATCATTACCACAACCCTAAGATTTATCCTTGGATTTGAAGTTGAAAATTTTCCTTGGTGATTAAGTTATACAGAAAACAAATAAATGCTAACCATAGTTACCAAATCTACTCTAATTTTATTTATCTATTCGCTAAACTATTTGATTTACAAGACCATATTATATTTATTTGTTGTGACTTTCGGCAGTCCAAACTTTCATAGCAAACAATTTGTTTTTAATTATCTTTTTCTTTTAACTTTCAGTTACCACCACTCCAGTGGCGAATGGACTTTTAATTCAATAATATATTATATTAGTAGTGTATAACCGGGGTTTACTTAGTTTAATTCGTCTGTCTCGCAATATCTCAAAATTCAAATATAATTGCTTAGACACTCGATCGATTGCTTAGAAATTTACATTCAAACCACTTAGAATGAGTTATTAAGTGGAACCCTTTTTTGTTTGGCCGCCATCTTGAAACTAATAACCATATTGTAAAAAAATATGTAGGCCTACATACGTCGTTCAGCCTAATTTCAAAGAATGTCTCAACCAAATTTCGTTAAACTTGATCCCCACTTTTGACACTAATCACGGAACAGACAAGGATACGAAATGACAACGATCGAGTTAAAACAAGACCTAACTCCTCCCGGTCACTTATAAATATCTTATGAGCGTATGGGCCGAACGGGTCATAAATAAGACGTGGTGCTAACACACACACACACACACACACACACACACACATACTTTATGAATATTTGATAAGCCTTGTGTTATGTTTAATATATTATCTTAACACCACCTGCAAAATTGTATACTAGAAAATATAAGTAATAAATAAAAAATGGGGTGTTTTATTTTGTTATAATTTTTACTATGAAAGCATTTTTTAAATGTAGTATGCTAGTGAAGTTTGATAAGTCCTTCCCCCCTGTCCCCACCACCGCCGATCAAAAATTGAAGATTGAGTGTAAAAAGTTTGAGAACCCCTGCGTCTCTCCAGTGCCATCAGGTCAGAAATAGACGTCCCTGGTAAGTGGATGTGAGTTGTTGGTAATGCAATCTGGTGTTGAATGGGCGAGTTGATCCAATCACCGGCCCCGGGTTCATCTCCCCTCATTCCTCCTACCCGCCAGTCTATCATTGTCTTGCCTTGTGTGCCTCTCTCTCTCTTTCACTTTGATCACTGGATGAGGTCGGAGCCCATCTCACGACCAATTACCCGGGGGATTAGATACACGACTACGCTAGAATCAGGAATACCATCGCCAAGTGAAGTGTCCCTGCAGTATTCACTTGACATAAGCCTAGCTAGTATCAGTTATATATATAATATAATATGTTAAATGGTTTCACTAGTCTCAATTCCACTGTTTTCTAAATTAAACCCACGGAAAACCACGTTTAGATGCGATTTCTGGTTTGAGCGTAATCGTGAATCTAATTTCCTGGTTACAGGAGTGGCCGGGTGGAATTGCTTTATGGCGTCCCCTATGTAACCGGTGGATAATATAGTTCATTCGCCATAAGAGTGGTTATAACTGACAGCTATTAAAAACTAACCGATCTACTCCTATGTATTCATTCGACAAACCAAATGATCTGAAAAACCATGTATTAATTTGTTGTCACTTTTGGCAGCCAAACCGCTGATAAGAAACATTAATTTGTTTTTGAGCGTTCTTTAAATCTTCTGCTAGCTGTCAGCTATCACATTTCCCATGGTGATTGGACTCTGTGTAAATATGACAATAATTCCCAAACATTATTTTGTAGACAATGCTATCTTCCATTTTGTATTATAAGTTTAACAAACATTTTGACAATATAAATGGTTTACGTTATAATTGCAAAAACAAACGATTTTAGGGTGCCATTTTTTCAAGATGTCAAATGTGAAACCTTTTGAGAATGGCACTAAATTCTAATTTACTCTCCATAAAATTATACTAATATGTACAATTTCATGTTGGCATTAAAAAGTGAACGATTGTAACTCCACTATTACACCTAGGTTATGTTAGGCTTGGAGTTGTTAGGTAATAGGTTTGGAGATTATTTTCATATCACGCCCAGGTTACGTTAGGCTAGGCTTAGCTCTGTTTGGCGCCTCCTCGAGCCGCCGCCCCAGCCCGGTTAATTAACCGTGAGATGGGATCTTAAGGTGAGAAGGTAGGGTTGAGAGCTAAAGCCAGCATTTTGATAGTTTTTATATCAACTAATATCTTCGGTAAAAAATCAAATATTTCTCCAGTAAAAACAAAGAGCTTAAGTTTCTTGACATGGTGATATCAACAGTTCTTGAATTCCTGTCAAGGGTGTCCTGGAATATAATAACTTTTTTTTTCTTCATTTAAAAAGTTTCTCATCAGATATGCTAATCTACTCATTGCAAGTATTCAAGAATTTTTTAGATTAATATGCCTAGAAAATTAAACTCCTGTGTTTCAACTGGAGACATTTTATTTTATTTTGCTGGAAAAAAAATTGCCATTAAAAGTGAAAAACCACTGGCCTTAACTCGCGTTCCCTACATCCCACCTTGAGGTGGAAAAGATTGAAAGTTATAACTCCTCCTTAGTTTAACTAAAGGAAGAATAAGGAAATCTTCCTTTCTCCCCAACCTCAACCTTATTCTCTTTTGTGAGAGATTTGTCTTGTAAAGAAATATATCATAGTAGCCATAGTTTGAAATTAAAACGTATATAATGATAAAATATTCTCTAATTTCTGTGGCAAACGTTTAGCTGACGCAAGGTCGTTTACCTTACTCCAAACACGGAACTCGTTTGAAACGCCGAAAGATTACACATCCAATTTGTGTTGTGATCCTCCTATTAAATAGCACCATTAGATTCACAAAGATCCATTTTACACTCTTATAGAAGTTACCTCTCGTTTCCCGGGGCATTTAGGTCTTAATGATCAACCAAAGAATTGGAATATT
Source organism: Timema californicum (assembly GCA_902141385.1). Taxonomy (NCBI): domain Eukaryota; kingdom Metazoa; phylum Arthropoda; class Insecta; order Phasmatodea; family Timematidae; genus Timema; species Timema californicum. The sequence goes on from CABFOW010000908.1 coordinate 10,010, forward strand.
TGGTCTGAGTGGAAAATGTCAACTCTTAAATAATATTTACAAGTCTAGATATATGTGTAGAGTCATATATTAATTCCATTAAACACCAAAATTGTGTAGTCAATATTAAACAAAAGCACACCATATGATTAGCATTATTTAGGCTACCTAAGCAGCCATCTTAAGGCCTGCGTACATAGTCTCTGTATATTTATAAACCTAAAGTTTGTATGATTATAAATTTTGTGCACTTTCTCCGTGTCTTTAATCACGTGATATCGTGTAAAACCAATGGGGAATTATAATACTTGGTTCAATCAAATTAATCGAAATAAGACAATCTCAACCAATTCGATGAACAAATTCAACACTTTCATAGTTTAACTGTTGGTTAATTTTTTTTAACAACTCGGGTCCTTTTAATTCATTGAAGTTTTACCAATTATTGTTATTAAAAATAGATGAATGAAAATACGATATGTTATAAAATGGCCAGTGTTTCATTTACTATCTTCGAAGCATTCAACTCTATTTGCACATCGAAGTTCGTTTATTTATCTTAGATTCTCCGTTACGTCCGTGACTATAGTCCTTAAGAAAGTTAAAGTTGGTCCAACTTTTACAGATTTCTTCAGACTACGAACGTAGGATCGGGACTCTGTGTACAGAGCAATATGTTACTGTAGGGCAGCGATTCTTAACCGGGGGGGGGCCGTGAAAGGCTTTTTTGATGGGCAGAAAAAAATAAAAAATTGAAAATGTTATTTGCTCATTACAAAAGTCAATAGTCTTAAATTGTACGTTTTGTAAGAGAGAATTCGGTGATCGTAAGCATGTACGTACAGTAAGTAGACTCTCAATTTCCCGGGGTAATGGAGGGAAAGGGGAAGCACGGATAATAGAAATAAAGGATAGATAATCCCCCATCTGTTTACCATCGCCATTCAAAATTTGCTACCCTTTGTTTCTACTTATTTATGTGATAAGAGATTTTCCACCTTGGTAAATATTGAAACGAAGCAGCGAAATCGACTTCTGAGTGTGAATAGCATTAAGTAATACAATCGAAACAATAATATATAAATTAGTGTAAAGAGTTCAACAGCAGAGATCCTATTACATACATTTAGGTAGGCCTAAGTTAATTTGTTTGTTATCATAATTAGTAAATAAATCCACTATCTTAGAATGGTTGTCAGTACAAACTAGTGACAGCGAGTAATAAAAAGTTAAGAACCATTGCTGTAGGGTATTACGGACATTACGGATATGGAGTGTTAGATGAGGCTTCGAGATAAGGTGTTGCGACTTGTGTTAGCGGTAGTAGTTTTCCTCCAAGTGTCGAGCGAGAGGGGAGAAGGGGGGACCCAACAAAGCAAGACTCGTCACGACTGAGCTCCATTGCGCGAGAGAAAGGGTGGAAGGGCCTTGAACTGCTGGTCCGCTGATATTTCACTGCGTGATGGGCGTGCCTTCCTTACCTTCTGCCACGGCCCATCACGTGTGCGTGGGACTTAGTACAACTGTTCTCAGGTCGCTGGACTAAAACGTCACGTGTGCGTGGGACATAGTACAACTGTTCTCAGGTCGCTGGACTAAGACGTCACGTGTGCGTGGGACATAGTACAACTGCTCTCAGGTCGCTGGACTAAGACGTCATGTGTGCGTGGGACATAGTACAACTGCTCTCAGGTCGCTGGACTAAGACGTCTTAGATCTCTTCGTTAGAGAATAGTTTCATTTCCCTCCTTGGGGAGTACTCGTTAGCCAATATATCCCAAAGTCTCAGTTTTGAGATTAGAAAGGGTTTGTTGGCCACCAAATCTGACAAAAAAGCTTACAGTAGATTTTCTCGTTTATTTATGTAACTAAGGTTTGAAATCAATATATTCCCTTTCTTTGTGAACGTTAGCGTAATAAAACCTTGTTGGCCACATACAGGGAAAACCTTGAAAAGTCAGGGAAATTTTTTGATCTCAGTGGAAACATAGAAATGTCGGGGGATTTAATAAAAAATGAGGAAATTTAATACTTTACTAACTCTGCCCTAAGCATTTAAACAAATGTGAATATATTTTGTTCCTCTGTGCTAGCAAAATGCATTGTATAGCTACACTTAACATAAGGTGGCTGTACAGGGTTTGTTTTTATAACACATTTACACAGGTACACAAATAATACCCAAGACATTAAATACTTGAAAAACTAACTTATAATAAAATGTTGATGTTTAGAAGCCATTAGGATTGTTTCCGAAAATATGTGGTCAATATAATAAACAGGAAAATTACCACTCATTAGGAAAAACGTTAAAAAGGTTGAACCGGCAATTTTGTATTTTTCTATTATTATTTTATTTAGCACCGCGTCTTACTACCCGTTCGGTTTATACGCTTTAAGTACTAATTACTCTAATGGATTAGGAATTGGGAAGGTTGAATTAGAGGAAGTGAACATGCATTTACGTGGAGGGAGAGTGGAAAACCATTTAGGACAAACCACCCCAGTTCACCCGACCGAGATTTGAACCTAGATCTCCCCGTCCTCAGCAGTCGAGCTCAACACAAGCGCGTTAGCCAACTACGCCACCGAAGCGGGGTTTTTTTAATGCCTGGAAAAGCCAAGAAATTTTATATTAAAAGTTTGTAGCCAACCATCCTGTAAAACTTTGGCATGTACTTTCGTTAAGGCATATGATCTGCAGCCGTGATGTTCTATGGATATTATACTAAATAAAATGATACTGTTATGATATGGTTAGTTGATATGAATGTTGACCGCAAACATAAATTATTATGTTTATATTTTCTAAACTGTACTTTCTACTGTATTCCTTAAATATAATTTGGCGACCTGTTAACTGTTCCACTTTTCTACCTCGGCTGTCCCCCTTTCCTTATGGTGACCCGTCAAGGACGACTCGAATCAGCCAACAGCCACCGAAAGGTCGTCTCTTATAATAATAACAGCAGGTCCAGCGCTAGCGTTTCAAGCGCCCTGGGAACACACTTAAGCCTAAACTTTGAGACCCAGTTGCATTCTGCATTATATAAATAAATTGTATCTAGTGTGTGACAAAAAACATCAAGTGTGCCATTAATCAAACTGTGCAACCTTCCTTTTTATTAATATTTTTGGGGGCTTTTTTTATTTCAAAGTGCTTCGCTGATAAAGCGACCCTGAATGTCATAAAACCATAAAAGTGATTATGCTAATAATTCTTTAAAAAAAATTATATTCCTAGGACAGTTGAACTTTTTAAATTCAAAGCCCAAAGGCTTTCTAAACGAATTCGAATTAACCAATTTAATGAGTATCTAGGCAGCTGGTACACAATACATCAATAACCTCAAAATATGCTGCATATAGTACAGCACATTTTGCATAATATCAAAAACTTCGAAAAATTAGCATACGAAAATTGCAGACTTTAAGAAATGATGAAAGCGGAGTCACCACATCCCCTCTATTAGGAAACCCGCTCTCCGCCAGTGCGTAACTCCCCGCTTTCTCATTTACTTTGTGTCATTAGACTAGCTCCGACTTTATTTGATATTCTCGGCATAAAGGGTGGCTTACTAAAGATCGTTAACTCGGAAAAATTAACAATATATATAGGTTTTGAATCATAAAAATATTTCCTTCTAAAATTCGAATTAAATGTTATTTTTACCATTGATTTTAATTGGAATTTCATGGGGAATATGGTCAATATTAAATTAGTCAAATCTTACTGCATTAGATAAAATATTTAGATGTTATTTATTTATACATAAATATTATAATATTTGACTTAAATAATTATTTATAAAGCGTTAAAAACAAGTTATATTTTGTTGGAATGCTCCCGTAGGACTTTGCACCCTAGGCGACCGCCTGGGATCGCCCAGTAGATAATGGCCCTGAATAACGGATATTCGTAACCTAAGCTGATTCCCACCTTTATGTGTATTCATTCGCCAACCCTGTGCATTTAAATACTGTACGAGCGGAAACATAGCGCCGACCCCGAGTCGCCCGTGGCTGTGGGTCAATGATAGCTCTAGGAGCGGATGAACAAACACGTCCGTAGCAAACTCTTTGAGGGAAGAAAGCATCCGAATGATTCCTCGGAGATATCAATGGTAGAGCATTGGCGTGCTGAGTCACAGTTCACGGGTTCCATTCCCGTGTCTAGGTGTCATTTTTCAACGGTATCTAATGTATTAGAAAGAGCTACCGGTATAAGAGTGAGTTGGACAGGCTACAATTGGTTCTGTTCCATCTGCTCTTCGTGGGAAGTTGGAGTGTTCTCAAGAGACTAGTCCCCCTTGTTCCTGAGATATCTCGCTTTGTACTCGAGTCTACATAGGACAGCCGAGAGGGTTGGCACACGTTTACAAATACTTCATTTAAGAAGTTGTTTGATATTTTTAATGTAATTTTCAACAAAATATAGGCTAAAATTATCAGTTTTCTGACCATTTAAAAAGTATAAATTTTAAGTTCAACATTAAAAAAGAAAGCCTACTTATGAGATTAAAGTAAAATATTATAAAACTAGAGTTAGCCTTACTCTATCTATTTTTAAAAAGTTATTTGAGGTATTTAAGTGCACTTTCTGAACCGACTAATTTTATCAGCACACGAGAATTTCTATGAGCGATAGCGAAAGGGCCAACCACTTTTACCGGTAAAGGTATTTTAACATACTTTCGAGGGTTCTTCTACACCCCACAATCGACATGGGACCGACGGACTTACATCCCCATCGAAGGAAGTTGTTCTAGAGATTTTTATCGCCCAAGAAATATCCGTAAATCCCGTTTGGGTTTGAACCCGCGAACATCATTTGCTAGAGTCCCAAAATACAATTTTAAGATAATTTGGGATTGTTTTATAAGGTTTGATATAAGTTATCACATTATTTTTTGAACCCTTTCAAACTTAAAATATAAACTTTTTAACCGGTCAGAACTTTCGCTTACATTTTGGTGAAAACAATATTACCACGTCATAAATAATCCATTATTTATAAAAGTCTGCACCGCTACTCTGTGCTCTCCCATGAAGCACCTTTAGCCCGCGTTCCCACCTACACAGGTAGCTATTTGCTAAAATGTTGTGCAAAAATGATTAACATACGTATTTTATTCCTGAAAACTTGTGAGTGATGAACGACTGATCGTCTTTGTAAGTATTAAACTTCTTCCAAAACCATGTTGTAACTTACGTTTTGAAGCTTTATTAAAAAATATTAAACGATAGAAGGATTTCTGTAAGAAAAAACTTTTAAAAAATAAAAAAATATTTAACTGTCAAATAAGGAAGGTTCTTCCTATGAAAATTTGACAGTATGATAGCTTACCACGTTTGTAGTAGTAACCAAATGTTGATTAGTATTTAAGTTGCACGCAGTCACTAGATAATGGGTCACGGACAAACAGGTTTCAAATAATTCATCTGGCAACGTTATAACCAATGCGTCATTTGTTGAAAGGGCATGTCTAGAATTGTCAGGTGCCCCACAATTAATTGGGTCAGGGCCCCAGCGTCCTAGGAAAATCGTGCCCGGGATGTTAAGTGCCCGATAGTCCAAAAAGTTAAAATTATCTTAAATTTCCCCATTTGCTCGCTTACTACTAAGGGGTCGTCCTTAAATTAAGTAAGGCTTTTTTGGGGGGGTTGGGGGATTGGTATTTTTTTTACAGGGTGGTAGGGTCAGATTACATCTAACGTAGGGTTTTTTAAATCAATTTTTAGAATGAAACTTATTTTTTAAATTGTCAGCAAATAAATATATTAATTATAAAATTTCACTTGTATATAATTTATTAATAATGTGTTAAACCTAATTTTGATGCAATTAAAGTATTCTAAAATTTCATATCACTCGCTTTGTTACCAATCCTAATGTCTAAAAACGATTAAAATAATCTTGTATATCAAATATTAAAAAAACTACGTAAGATAGAGGGATGGGAGAGTGGAAAATATTACGACATGGACGTAGAGGGGAGGGGGTTATAAATTAATGAAAAAAGCCGTACGTAATTTAAGGACGGCCTCTTAAAGTTCTTCGAATACCGAACTAGAGTGACCGTTCAATGTATATGTAAAAAAAAAAAACATGGCGTGAGTCCGAGATCGAGCTAAACCAACCGAGCGGCCGCCACCGTCAGTTAGCAATGTTAGTGCTGACATTTGCTGATAGAGGGTGTCACATAGCCCTCCGATTGTTAATCTCAATTGTCTATATCGGAGTCGCTACCTATTTATTCAAGTAGATCTTCAATTGGTCTCACGAGGCTGAGTTTGACCTCGTTCCAGACCTATTTATTCAAGTAGATCCTCAATTGGTCTCACGAGGTTGAGTTTGACCTCGTTCCAGACCTATTTATTCAAGTAGATCCTCAATTGGTCTCACGAGACTGAGTTTGACCTCGTTCCAGACCTATTTATTCAAGTAGATCCTCAATTGGTCTCACGAGGCTGAGTTTGACCTCGTTCCAGACCTATTTATTCAAGTAGATCCTCAATTGGTCTCACGAGGCTGAGTTTGACCTCGTTCCAGACCTATTTATTCAAGTAGATCCTCAATTGGTCTCACGAGGCTGAGTTTGACCTCGTTCCAGACCTATTTATTCAAGTAGATCCTCAATTGGTCTCACGAGGCTGAGTTTGACCTCGTTCCAGACCTATTTATTCAAGTAGATCCTCAATTGGTCTCACGAGGCTGAGTTTGACCTCGTTCCAGACTCATTTCTTCACAGAAAAATAAACCACTGAGGCGAGTATTGTGTATGTAATTAATTTAATTATAATCAAAATAAACAACGTTACTAGTCTACCTACTTTTAAATTTTTCATACATAGAAACAACTCTAATTTGACTTATTTTTACCTAGAGATTATGATAAAGCTAGACGTATTATGCGCCCCTCAACTCAAAATGTTGGTATTACTATTTTATCTGGATATCCCTTCCTCAGTACCTGGCCTACAGACAAAACGGTTTGATGGATTTCGTTCAAACTCGATATGTAGATGTTATATTATATTATTACACTAGTATAAAGCCACATGCCTGACTCACTCACTGATATTAATGTTCACCCACTTCCAGATTAGCTAGAAACTTGAAATTTGCTAAACTTATAGCTTTTAGCCTGTAACCGACGGGATAATGCCAAAAAAAAATTAACCCCCTAAAAAATTCAAAATGGCGGAACAACTTTAAAGTCGGTGCGGACTTTTCTTTGGAGGTCTCTTGTGGCTAAACGTTAAGACCTATTAAAAAACGGCTCTGGAATTACATTAGTTTACATCCACATGCAAAGAAAACTCGCCGGGCGTTAGGGGACGTAGCCCCCAACGAGCAAAGCGAGTGGTTATATAATATAAAAGCAACATTATAATTTGTATGTTAGACCTAAAATTAAGGATAGTTTAGTTCTTCCAATTTCTAATTTTTGAATTTTTTTTTTCTTAGAAAATGGTTTTAGCAATATTGTTCAAAATGGTTTTCTCTCGGGAGTGTATTACATGTGTTTAACAGAAATTTGTTTGTTAATTGGCAATCAATTTTTAAATTATTTTTTCTCTTATTACATTTAATTATTGGACATGTTAAGTTTTTTTATCCTCCTGTACAAGTTTCTTTAGTTATTATTATTATTATTATTATTATTATTATTATTATTATTATTATTACATGTCCTTCAATGTTTTGAAGTCAAACACCTGAAGAATACAATTACATTTAGTTACATTTTTAATCTTGGAATATTTATTGAGAAAGTTTCATAACTCTAAAGAACGGATGCTCTCGTAGTAATGTTGTGGGAACTGACTATGAGCTGTAGATATAATGGCGACATTCAAACGATTAGTATTTCGTAAGATATCGTCAGAGCACGGAGGAAAATGTATCCATTCGCCTACAAGGTGTTTCAGAAGTACGCACTCGCCATGCACTGGAGTGTAGCACCAAACACAAGACATAATCAATCTTACAAATAAAGACATGTTGTTTTCCCCCGCTCCCCAGAAATAGGGGTTGTGGACGCAACAAACCCCGAGTTTCTACAACAATCATTTATTGAATATTTATGTTTATTCTTTAAATGTAGTGTATAAACGCTCAGTTATTCGTATTGATAATAAGTTCACTTTTGATTACACATGTGATGAACATTCATAAGACTTTACAGAGAATAATGAAAATAAATGTGAACGTTTCATAAAAGTAGAATTAATGGTATTCAAATCCACTTGGTCGTCGAATGGTCTTCGGCGTCACTCTCGCGGTAGATTTGACTGCCGGTGACTGAGAGATAGGGGTTCGAATCCCGGTTGATCTTTACTGGGGGTGAGAGAGAGGGTTTCACTCTCAGCCCACGCAAAATCTGGTATATTTCCTCTACTAACCCTTTTGTGCAAATAGCTGGATAGGACTAACCCGAATGGGTAGTAAGGCAAATAACAGATTCAATTCGCAGCATTTACTTGAAAAATTAGTTCATATTTTTAGGAATAACCAACCTTATCTGACAGCTAGAAAGTCACTAGATCTACTTTCACGTATTCATACATCAAGTCATGTTATCTGCAGCTGTCACTTTGGTATATATTATCAATAACTATGAAATAACAATAAAATATTAAAATGTTATCGAGGTTGGCTGTGAAAGTTATTGTACTCTCTAAAAGTGCCTACATACCAAAATCCTACTGGCGCAATTGAGAAACAACTGAGAATTTTAATTAGTTAATTTTCTATTTATTTAATTTCACAGATAATTCCTATTTATAAATGGTTGGTGACCTTAAGTGTGCCAATTTTTGGTATTAGCAATCTATAGTAGGCCCATGGCTTCTTTGGTGCTGACTGACAGCTCACAGCTGACTTCTGACAGTCAACATGTAGGTATATGCCTACATTTTGACTGTCAGAAGTGACAGCTGCTAAACACATGTTTTTATAGATCATATGGTTCGGCGTAGGGATACATAATCTGGTCTGGTAACCTTTCAAAGCCGTCAGAAGTCAACTGTGAGCTGTCAGTCAGCACTAAAGAAGCCATGGGGCTACTGTATGTAAAATTACTTTAACAGTTTTCAATCTGTGTCTATGATTAGAACTCAACACTGAAGATTGGTTGGGAACTCAACAGTTCCACCGTCAACTGTAAAGTCTAGGTAGCACTGAAGAGGAGTACTAGGGAAATGAGGAGTGTGGTAGTTAGTTTCCCGTTACTTTCCTAACTGAACCAGAAGGTACTATTGCACATCAATCTGCCAGGCCATAAACTGACCCTACAAGCGACACCCTCACTCTAGTTTTCATTAGGACTGGCTGTATATTGAATGTTATTACTAGTATAGTTCATACCTCTGTCACTTTCATATTTTTCAGAGCCATAAGTGAGACTGAGACAGATCAATGAAAGCAACAACTTGCTCTAGCAAATACCAGAAGATGTAGTGCATTTTTAAACTCTACGTCACCAGAGATGTAGATGGGCTTCAACAAATTTGTTATATGTCTACTCTGCATTAACACTCTCCTCCAAAAACCTATAGAAAAAACAACCTCCACATATACCCTGATTTTGGTAGGAAGAACAGTAGAGAAAATTCAAACATATTGTTTTACAGCCAACATTGATCACATTTTACTATATTATTTGTTTTCATTGATAGGTATTGATTACATTTATCAAAAGTGACAACTGCAGATAACATGACTTGATGAATGGAAATATTAAACTTGTTTTAGTAACTTTAGTAACTAACTTCTACTGTTCTTCCTACCAAAATCGTACTATAGCTTATGAAGGCATACAACTTTAAAATAATCCAATTTTGTTTTGGGAAAGGTGGTAATCCTAATAAAAATTGACGCTGTTGCTAACGAGTTTCTAAATATCGATCATGCAAGTGTACGTACGCTACTCGCGCTGAACGATGCAGTAGGTTGCAATATTCAACCCGGAGCGCTATTTTCCGCCGCTAGTTCCCACGGATGGGGGCAGTGAAAGTAAGCCGTCCGCTCTCTGTTTCCCACGTCAGGTGGGTGTGTGGGGGTCACACGCCACGGGGACTATTCCAGGTCAGGAACAAGATTATCTCGAATCTGTATCTTTGAAGTAATAAAAGTATGACTCTAGTGCCCGGTATTATGGCGAGTATTTATTGGTCTTCATAACCGTAACTGTTATTATTGGTTTTCTTTGCCAGCACTTGGGATCATTGGGACAATCAAAAGGGGGGGGGAATGGGGCATTTCCCCTCCTCCCCCTTCCATATATTCCCTATCCGCAAGCAAACAGCAAATAATATTAATAAGCCCTCTCGCTTTAGACTAAACTGCTGATGACGGAGAGATCGTGGTTCGATCCCTGTCGGGTGTACTGAGGGTGATTTTTCCCTAAAAATAATTGTCCACTCTTACTTCACGAAAATGAGGGTACACTTCTTCTAAGTTCAACCTTCCTCATACTTAACCTATTAGCGTAGACATAATTAGTACATAGGCGTATAACCTGAACGGATAGTAAGACGTGGTGCTTAAAGAAATCTTGGTAAAATTATGATTCAAATGAAGTAGAACTATAATACTGATCACTTGAGAATGGGACGAACTGAAACTTAACACCAGACTTGATATCCAAAAGCGATACATTGAATTCAATAACAATTACTTTATTTAAATCGCTACCGTTATATGCTGGAGGGAAAAAATTCAAAGAATTCTAGAAGCGTTTTAATATTCGTAATAAATTGTCTTGGCTCCTTGTGGTTAAAAACCCGCTTTTCCCCTCCTCTAAACACGAAATTTAAGTTAATTCTGGCTTCAGCCTTGTTCTTATGCTGAAAGGGGAAATATCTGGATACCCACTGATTCCCCCAAAATTTCGATTTATGAAAATAGTTGTGAAAATGTAGCATATGTTGAGGTATGCCTATATTAAACATATGTTAAGGAAACTATTTAGGCTTAGTCTAGTTTTAATGTTTCAAAATAATAATTGTCATTTTAATGTCATAATTCTAAATTCTCTGTAGATCAAGTTGAGGACGGGCGCCTGGCGATCTAGGGCTAAGGTGTCAGAATTCTATGTTAGGGTCCGTGGCTCAAGCCCCGGTCCCGGCACAGATTTATCTGATTACTAAAGCCTTCCTTCACCTCTGGCAAAGTGACGCGCGCTTTTACACTTTGGGAATATGAGGAATGCCAGGTCCACCGTGGTTCGGAACCCACGTTAAACTGTAGGTCTCCTCTGCTTCCCATCATCATCATTATCACGTATCATCCTACCATCTGGGGATAGTAGAATTCGCCTTAACGGTGTCCCCACCTCAGAAATGAATCCCTCCATACGTCAGGAGAGCAGAGGTAAGGTCGAATGGCCAAGATCTAGAACATTAGCCCCACCCAAATTAGGTTGAGGAGCTACTTGAATAAAGAAGTAACAGCTGCGGTCTCAGAAACTTAAATTCACGGCTGGAGAGCTCGTTGTGCTGGCAACATGACACACTCTATCCGTAAATGTTGGCACAACCATCGCTAATGGTGGCGGCGACTAGGTCGGTATATCTCGCTTGCAGTTTCACACCGTGGAGTAGATTAAGCTTATTTTCAAAAGAAACCCTTATATTAAATTGGTCTTCTATTATTGTACCTAATATAGTCTAAATATACTCTAAAACTCATATGAAAAGCCATACTTTTACAACTGTCATTTAGACAGGCCTTGCAATATAAAATGTTCCAAATCACTGCCCTGCAATATTATAAGCAAGAGTTGTTTTCAAATTCCAATGCAACAAAATTATTTTTCTGTTTTATCTCCTTTATGATGTTCACAACCATTTTTTAATAAAACTCTGCACCAGCGGGAACATGGACAAAGGCGTCGGTCTCGCCTTAACTGGTCCGTAGGTGATGGGGTTGGGGTTTGAATCTCGGACGAGAATAGTAAGTCTATTTTTCCTTACAGGGCGAGGCGACCACTGATCGGGATATCCAGGAAAACCGGGAATTGTGCTGGAATTTTGTAGTTAGGAAAAATACCTGGGAAAATGCTTGAATTTTACTGTCGTCGGTTGGTAATTTAAAGGCGAGAACCACTAAATAGCTTCTAAGGTTATCAAAATTTTCTGGGAGAGGACCACCCCAAATATCTTGGTGCAGTACTTACTAACAATACTTGCTCAAGTACTAAAATTTGGTGGCATGCTCAACGCACCTTAAGGAAATCACATTAGCCTTATTTAGGTCTCACAACCGGGGGAAATTATGCGAACTGGTAGTAATAGTGGTTTATGTAAAAAAAAAAATCACATAGAACTGTCAGTATGAGGGTTATAGAAGGAAAATAGATTTAGAAAATACAAACACATATTTTTTCGTTCAACATTTAATAACATTTTACTATATTATTGCTATTTCATAAATATTGATAATATCAATCAAAATTGACAGCTGCAAATCACATGACTAATTGAAGTATGACTATATGAAAGTGATTTTAGTAATTTTTGTAACTATCAGATACTCTCATTCATATCAGAATCCTACTATAACTACACCTTGATATTTTAATGAATGGACGTTTGGGTACCTTTCAGGAAATATAAACATGTTTTTTGAGGTCAATATTTATTAGTGCTGTTTTATAGGCCTCAATAAATATTTTTTAAATTATAGCTCTGCAGATTACGTAGCTTGACGTATGCACGTATACCTGAAAGTATATCTAGAGACATTTTCTAGCCGAAATGTTTATCCATTGCTCATGTCACGTTTTTTTCTTTTTTTTTCTTTACACAGTATGCAACCCAGGCAAAATGTTGCCTCGACCTTCCGTTCGGCAACTGTATCATGATTCGCACCATCACTTCTTGACTCTTCTTGTCTCGAAATCCTTGGACCTCTTTTTATCGACCATCCCATAAAAGCAATGGAAGGGTATTTGAGAATTTTTTTAGCACTTCACTTCTTTCATTTACCTAGAGGGGTTCAAAAGAAACTTTTCGCAGACGTAGTAAGATATTTAAAAAAAACGTTAAAAAAAGACTCTCCAATTTGCTTTGATAATAGGTTTCTGATTGAAATAAAAACACCTCTTCCTTGAGGCAACTCAAGAGTAATTTTCTCATTCCTGTACACTTCACTGATGATTCGTATTGAGCGCTGAGGCCATTCTATAAAGTCAAGGAGAGTGTCTATTTAACGCCCTGTTGCAATATAATAGAGTAATAATGTTCCTGATTAAAAAATATAACATTTAAATAACTTGGATTACTAAAATTACCATACGACCCCTTAACTCAGTCGGTAGCGTGTCTGAACACTGAGATAAAGGTCCCGGGCTCGATTCCCGCCATGGCCGAAAATTTATCATGGGGGAAATTGGTATTTCACGTTTCACAGTGATGAATTTACGGCTGGGGGCTGGATGTTGTGTCCCATCTAGATTTAAGTTAGTTATCCTGTGCTGATATAATTATTCGATTCAAAAAATACACCTTGCATAATTCCGATTAAACAATATCACAAAAATAACTAAACTTATGATATATATATATATATATATTAGAGTATTAATGTATCATCATTATATCAACAAATCCTATAGGAAAAAGTGTAGTAGCTATCATGAAGACGGGGAGCTTGCCCCCTCCGATTTGGGGGGAAGGCCCTTTCGTAAAAAGTCCTATTGATAGGACGAGTGAAATACGTTGATAACAATATAAAAAACAGCTGATTTTTATGTTTGTTAATTAGTAAGCTTTGGTAGTATTGGGCCATTGAACACCAGAACATACCACCCTCC